>JASDQU010103810.1:0-39548 GCA_032191745.1 Picea mariana
CCATGCATGTGGGATATCATTTTAGAGGGAAAAAGTTGAAATCTTAATGGAGTGGAAGAAATTAGATCAAGGGCTAAGATTAACCATAAGTTAAATGAATGGTTGTTGAGTGGCAAATTTCTGGAAGCCATAACTTGAGATATGGGAGTCGGATTTGGGAAAACTTTACCTCATTGGACAGTTAATTCGATGAGGAAGATGATGGAACATGTTTCAAGATATGAAATGGGCCATGATGCTTTCATAAATTGAAATAACAATCAGCTTGATTTTTATGGTTTGATGATAGATCTGCTTGGAACCTCAACTTCCCAAAATCATATCTTGAGATCCAAAACTCCAAATTGTGCTCARGACGACTCGTTGGAAATATGAAATGATGAATATTKCATCTAGAATGTTTCCCATGACTGAAAGGGAGAATATATTACTCATAAAATCAAAACACRGACCACTTTTGTTAAAGACAAACAAATTAAAAATTTGAAAATAAGCTTTGTTAAATAAACTTTATTAAAGGAATAAGTGGGCCCTACTTGAAGGCACAAATTTCAATCACATAAGTCATTAATGAGAATTCAATCAAGGATTAATTAAAATTGATCGACTCCAAAAAGGAATCGGGGGAAATTCTAGAAAGGAAACCCTAACTACTTCAAGAACATTGAAAGCAAAATTTAAAAGGACAAGAGAAAGCATTATGAAGAGGTTGGTAGTAATAGGTTTCTACAGTGGTGAAGAATCTGCAAGAAGCAAATTTCTATCTTTCCAAGATTCTTTGAATTGGCCTGCTAAAAACTTTCCTCCCTACATGTTCTTCTTTTTTGTTTATTTCCATCAAATCTTCCATGAATGTAATGAGAACATGAGGATTTGGGTATGAGCAGTTCTTTCTTTGAAATCTTCAGTCATCTTGTAATATTTCAAGTTCAGAGGAGAAAGATCCCTCCTTTTAAAAGGGCAATTGCAATTTAATTATGATTTATCAATTTGTCATTGAGATTGTCGAGGTTGTTGAGACAACTTTCTTTTTCTGACAGTGTTAAATCTATCACATGTGGGATATTATTATTGATTCCTCTGTAGATAGCTATTTTGGGGCATAATTTAATGACCTCTCAAGACTTGATATTTTGAGCATGAGATGTTTAAAGTGTGCCTACCATATTATTTATTGAGTTTTAAAGATGAACTCTTCTAAATTTCTCTGATGACATGTCCATCTTTGTTTTTCCATTCTTCTTGCAAAGTCGTAGAAGATTCCAAGTTCATTTTATCTTACAAGAAAGAAAGAATGTATGTTGAATGGAGACACCAAAACCTTGTAGACACAAATCTCTATTGACACATTTTATCTTATATTTTCTTCAAACGATATGATGTATATTTGTATATAAAGATTGTACATTTGTATTCACAAGCTTTGTTGGGAGATCTTTCAGTTATTGAAGAATCGTATAAGGAACCTTCTAACACTTCATCCAAATAGGAGCACCACCTCTATGAAAATGCAGAGGGATTCATATGCTCATGAAGTTGACCTTAAGACCGTAAAACAGTCTTTTAAATCAACAGGTGTGAAAGACAAAAGCGAAGCGATGAATGCAAAGCAGGGCATAATGTAAAGCATGGATTAGTTGTTGTTGCAGAGTTTTAATGTGGAGGAAAATGATTTAAGGAAGGGTTTACCCTCTACATGAGAGCTAGACATATGTGATGCAACACAAAGGATACAAAGAGGTGTAAGAAAGGAAGAAATGTGGAGTGTGAGACAACTCCATATTCCACATCAAATACTTAAAGTCGAGGCAAATCAAAGGTATATTATGGAGCTAGCGATGCAAAGCAGTCAATGCAAGGAAAATAACAACAAAGGGGAGGCTCACCCTCCACATTAAAAATACAATCAAGCTATGTGGATTAGGTGATCTAGAGCCAACATTGCAAAGGAAAAGGTACTTGAAGTGAGGCCCACGTTTGGCATCAAAGACTCATTGACGAAAGAAAATGAAATGGAATGAAAGGAAGGAAGAGGCTAACAATAGAGGAGAGGGAAAGGGTTGCCACGTAACCAGGAGATGTAAGAAATAATGTCGACAATGATGTATTAGGTAATGTCACGTGTCACTCATTTCCAACCACATCAACATCATAATGTTTGGGAAATAATGAATATGGATTCCTACAAATTGCATCATTATTCAAAGGACTCCTTATCATCTAATACTCGAACATGGAGATAGTAGAGGAGGGTGCATTAAATAGTAGGATGGCATCTAGCCTTTGACTATGTCATCAACTAGAATTAGGAAGAGTTCAATTTTGAAACTTATCGATGATTGAACTACATGTGGTTGAAAATCTTCATTATTTACCTATACATTGGAGATCCATGGATGAGTAAGAATCATTTGGTTCTCATAGTTTGGGATTTTGTAGTTGCAAATAGGGAATAAAAAAAGACACTATAGACTAAGAATGGCTCTATGAATGTAATAAGCCCCAAGGGCATCAACCATTGACTTAATAAAATATAATTGAGTTTAATTTGATGATAATTATATTATTGAATGATGTTGATTATGTATGTGGATATGTATAGTGTGAATTTATACAATGTTTAAATTATATTGCTGTGAGTTTTGATGCTTTTGCCACACAATTTTGATGGCAAGCTTTCAAGTACTATACCAGATAAACACACCCAACTTAATTTATAAACTTTGATTGAAATGTGAAGTTAACCTAACATAACAAGCATAACACACGATAATTGAATTCACATTAATGTGAAGTATATCCTATTGCAATAGCTCGACTCCTTCTTTTAGAGAATTGGCATTAAATGACATCTTGTAGACAATTGGCATTGACTATAGTAGCACGAATTAATATTTTTAGAAAATTCCTCAACGACAATGAAATTGAACCATTTTCTAACATGGATAGTTATGATTAGAACCAATAATAATTACTTAACAAATTTCACTAAGCAATTTTGTTAAAAACATTGATAATTAATAACATGGTGTGGTGATCTTGGAAGTATAATAAATACTTCGTGAGTTCATACAATGCTTATTTAATTTTCTCAATACATATTGCTATAATGGTAAATAATTGAGGGGAGGGGACTTCAAAATTTTACGGAAACACACATTTTAACTAGTGATACAGAATTTTGTGCCGAAATGACATATTTTCAACAATTGCTTATTAATATATATAAATGGATTTACCATTAGGAGTCTAGAGAAATAAGAGAAGCTTGGAGGATTTGATTAATTCTAAAAACATAGAAATTTTTTACAAGCCCGTGATGCATGTGTTTTGAACATTATTTAATAATTGGCCTTTTATAGTTAATAATCAAATAAATAAATATTATACATATAATATAATGATAAATCAATTCATATAAAAACAATGTTTTAATTAAAAACTATAACTATACAATAAAAATATAAAAATGTAGTGGAGCACCATATATCATATACAACATCATAATGAAAATTATATGGCTTTAATGTCCCACACGCAAATGTGTTTATAGTGTTAAAATCAATAATTCTCTCTTCAATTTTATTTTATTTTTACTATAATTGGTAGATTTATATTATAAAAAAGATCGCAGTCAAGCTTGCAATGAGAGTTACAATCCAAAAAAGATATGCTCATCTGAGTACAACCCAAAGAAGGTGGTTATCCAATAAGGCAGACAAGGCTGGAGTTTCTTACGAAACAACTTGGGCCTTTCATACTGATAAGTACTAAACCGTTTGTAGAAAACACTTAAATTTTTTGCAACTTTAAATATCATAACTAACAAAAAGTGACGTGAAACACCACAATTTCTTCAATTTCGAGTATTGGTGTCAATTGTTGGAGTTGCATTCATCATGTCTTGTTGAACTGAGACCTTCCATCTAGAGGTTCCATAGTCTTTGATTGAGGAAGAGGAAGAAGGACCATTTCCAAGCTTCTGTTGATTGACAAGGTAAACCACTGATTGTTGTAGCACAACCAGGTCAACTTCAAGGACTGAGATTTGCTTCTTTTAAGCTATCAGAATCCCCATTAAAATTTCTACCATAGTATTAAGGAATGGTTCAATTGTAACCTCATTGTTGATAATTAAATTCCCTTCATTTCGCCTAGTGGCCATCAATGCATACATGTTTTCTTTAGAGTTGGTATCTCTTAAGACATGATAAAACCTCAAAGTGGAGAATGAAGAGTTGGGGTGTCTTATTCTACCAAGCATAGAGGCTAGCCTCACATCTAATGTGATTGTTCATTGTTGCATATATCCAATGATGAGCAAAGACTATCCAATCACAACCAAGTTGTGGATGTTGAGCAATTTAGCAATCTTTAGCCCTAGTAGAAGACCATAAGCTTCTGCAAGCTTATTGGATTGGATGCCTAGACTCCATAAGTAGGATGATTCCATCGTTTCACCAGGGTTTAGAATTACCCCCCAACCCCCTGTACCTACCACCCCATAATTCTCTCTTTAATTTTATCAATTATATATTAAATAATTTGATTAACATTAACCCAAAACAAGAGGTCATTACATATAATTAGGTATATGAATGGGTGATTTAAATGGATTTCGTAAATGATCCTCTTTGCTAGGTCCTCTAAATAATTTTCATAAAATTAGATTTTGTTATCAACACTAGCACCTAATTATTTGAGGATCAAGTTTGAATAAATTAACAACTAAAATGGACCAACTCAATAATACTCTACCAATAATCTTCTCAGTGGTCTTTTCCACCTCAATAATCTATGTCCACGCATCATTGTTATACCATGTTACCTTTCACACTTTGCCAAATTGTCTTTGTTATATTGTGATTTTCTTATATCCATGTTTACACTTAGAATTCAAAAAATATAAATATCTTAACTTAAAAGGTGGTTTGAAATATATAAATTTCAATATCACGTGACTCTCATATATTGAACACTCTCAAATTTTATTAAATCTACTAAATTTTCAATTAGTTTCCAATAGTAAATAGTTAGGATCCATTTGCATAATGACTAAATGCCATTTACATGGTTTTATTCTTAATGGAATAATGAGTTTTTGTGAATTTGAATACAAATTACTCGAGTATGAGAACATGGGTTTACTAGTTTTATTGGCACTTAATCAGGATGGATAAACTATTTGCTTAGATTAATACCAACATAAAACTATTTGATTTGAGAATTGTTTATTTATGAGACCATACATGAACTCACCATAATGAAATCATTTTCAATTAAGATTTGTAAATAAATGAAAAGCATAATAAAATATTAATATTAAATTATCATTTCAACGGGAATAAGCGTGGTGACGTATGGGCTACATTTAAATATATAATGGCATCTCAAATAAATTATATGATAAAGATAATAACGTGTTTATGAACATTATATAAAGTTAATTTTAATTTTTAATTTTATTATGAAGACAATATTTTAATTTTATAAACTTGTAAGGTCAAGAATCATAAAATCGTTTTACTTTATAAGATTGATCTATATTAATAATTATTTTGAAAAAGAGAACACTTAGCTTCTCGTGTTAAATATAAGTCTACATTTTGAGCAGCCTTATGGATGGTGGGCAATTTTTCTTTGTTTATTATTATTTATTATATATTTAGGGATTCTCAACAAGGTCACTCATGTGCTTGAAAATGGTTGTGGTAGTCGTTGAGTTATTCTTCGTGGAGGCCCCTAGGCGCACCTTAGAATTGAAAAATATTGCCATGTATCAACTTTGGGATCTCAATGGATATTGTGATATGCGAGTATCAATTCAACCTTAAAAAGTAGTTTGCATGTCCCAAAAAAATCATTTTTTTCTTTGTATTGTCCTTGAAATTTGATAAGCCATTCATGTTCCATAAGTGGTAAGTTAAACATTGGAGGTTTGTCATCTTTTAATCGTATATTTTTACAATATGGAACTTGGGATTGTTGAAAGGTTATAAAATAAAAATTATAATTTGAGTGGAGTTAATTTTTTATTTTTATAATGTGGGTGGAGTTGAATATTTTTTTTTAATTATGATTTTTTATTTATTTTTTTATTAATCTTCAAAATCTTATTATTGAGATTAAAAAAAAAAATTATTAAATTTTCCAAAATTCATATAGAACTGACTTTAGTAAAGGATTACTTAACCAAATCATTATATCACATAATATATTTATTCTAGATGCACAAAGTGGACTAGGGAATGTGATTTTCTTATATAAACTTTGTATAGAGATAAATCATCGAAGGAAGTCTATCAAAGAGATAAAAATAAAAAATAAAAACTTAAATCCAAAAGTTAAATATATTTTAATACGAATCTCCATAGGGTTGCTTCAAAGCAAACCAACAAAGCTTGAAACATCGACAAATATCCCTATTGCTTCCTTTGAGAGAAGTGACATGGATATGGATCGAATCATGTTAAAGGAGTCAACACTTCATGGGAGAAAGGGAAGCATTTTAATTAGGGTTATAAGAACTTTCAAATTAGTTAAAAGAATGAAAAAAAAAATTATTAATTTAAAATATATATATATATATATATATATATATATATATATATATTATAATAATAATTAAATTGAAATGTAATTTTGTTTTATCTTAATTTATAATTATATATTTAAATTCAAATAAAATATTAAAAAAAAAAATTAAAAATGATTTTAAATTTAATTTTATAAATATCAAGTTGAATATAAAAAAAAGTTGGTAAAATTCTTTGTTAATAATAATAAAAAATAAGTAACAAAACCTCAGTTTACTATATTGATTTATTGGCATCTAATTCATGATGGATATTTTTTTTTCTTATAGTCATGCTAGGTGAAACAATTAATAGTGACAATTGTTGAGCCACATTTTTTTTTATAGTCATGCTAAGTGGATACTTTTTTTCCTTATAGTCATGCTAAGTGAAACAATTGATAGTTACAATTGTTGAGCCGCGTTTTTTTTTTCTTATAGTCATGCTAAGTGAAACAATTGATAGTGACCATTGTTGAGCCCCTAAGGTGATTAGGGAATACTATAAAATAATTCATTTTTAAATTGAATCATTTTTAATTTAAGAAAATATAAATGAAAAGTATAAAAAGTATTAAATTAAAGTTATTAGGGAATACTATAAAATAATTCATTTTTAAATTGAATCATTTTCAATTTAAGAAAATATGAATCATTCTTAATTTAAGAAAAATTTAGAAAATATGAATCATTCTTAATTTAAGAGAAGATATGAATGAATGAAAGTATAAAAAGTATTAAATTATAGTTATAATAATATTAATGCTGACATCATTGTTTATTGGGATTAATTTTAGTTTATTAAATTTTTAAAAAGATTGTTTTTATTAAATCATGTTGTTTTTTAAATTTAGTAATTTAGTAGTAAGATTATTGAGTTCATTTTGGTTTTCATAAATTAGTATATCACAAATATTTGTAATGTGAAATATATTTTTAAATATGAAAATTTAATATTTGTGTAAGCTAATCACTTCAACATAAAAATGTTTTTTGTAATCTATTTTTTGATAATTACAAATTTTATAAATTCTTTCCTCTCAAGGTGTTTGAGGTTTTGTTCATCCCTCAATTTCATTATGAAGTTTTAAAAGGAGGTTGTTTTTATTTAGCAATATTTATTGTTTTCTTAATGCTAGTAATAGTAGAGAGATAATTTTGATCTTCTAACTTAGATTTAATGGTCTCCTTGTACTAAATAACTTTGTGTAATTCTCAATCTCATGGCAACACCATAATTTCTCTTTAAAGTTAGTTGCAATAACAGTATTAATGTGTTGATATTTTGAAGGTCATCCTCTTCCTTTATTTTCCAAAGATGTAGCCTCTCTAGGCCACCCTCTCTTTAGCCTTGAATGTCTTTCACTAACGTTTTTCATTATGAGAGGAAGCTTGTCTTTCTTCATGTTGGCCAACTTATGCTTGTACAATAATTACTTTACCACAACTTTAGTCACCATGGGTGAGAGACCAACCTCTAAAAGAAGAATACACTATGACATGTTCCTTTTAATTTTAAGATTGTTAATTATAAAATGCTTCTAGAGTTGCTCAATATTCCTATATGTATTCCTATAGATACTTCACCCCCAAACTCTACATTCATACAAAATCACTGGGATAACAAGCATGTTAACAAGGAACTATTTTTTTCTCCTAGACCTAGAACTCAATGTCTTTGCAATTATTTTTGAAACCAAAGTAAGCTTTCCAACCTCTAGTAATCCTTTTTTCAACACTACAATTCCAATTTAACTTATAATGGATGTCAATTCCAAGATACTTATAAGAAGAAAATTCTTCCAATTTGTGGTTATCATAAACAAAATTAGGGTATGTGACACCCCTAGACTAAATTATTAGTAACTTTGTTTTTGTAGTGTTCACAAACATCCTAGATCTAGTGCACAAGTCTTTTAGTATTTTAAGTTGCTTTTCAAAGTCAAAAGGGCTCATTGCTAAAAAAAAAATGATGGCATCCATGTAAAGGAGGAGGAGGAGGATAACTAGTGCTACAAGATTAGTGTTTGTACACTGTAGATCCTTTAAGCATTCTTATAACTCATCTATTTAAATTTTGAAAACAATTAGGGACAAATGACAACCTTGATTAGCCCCTATATTATAATTAATTTATTCTCCCCAACTCTCGTTTATTCTAAATTTGTTAATGATCTCTCATTCAAACTTATTATTGCAACTCTCAACTCAAAACTCAAAGTCTTCCTTGATATCTTCTAGCTTCTTCCATAAGGTATTAAATCGTATGAAAATATTTTTAAAGTCAACAACCCATCGAAAATTCTATTGTTTGCTCCAACTCTCTTCAGTTATAATCCTCAAGTAATTAAATAATCTAGAGTCTAGTGGTAACTTCGGAAACCACTCTACCCCTTAAGTATGTTATCATGAGTTTTAGGTATAGGTTTTTTTTTTAATTATATCATACAACAATTGGAAAACCAAATTGCACACTCAAATCTATATATTTTTATTACTCAATCAAACAGATATTTATACATGAAATTTTCCCTCAACAACATAACAAACTCATGAGGGAATATCTCAACCACACACACATAAATAGGATCTGATAGTTGGAGAAGATATCTCACAACTAACTAGATCTAACAAATCCATACCTATCTATGTAAGCATTAATTCTAACACCCTCTCTTAATGCTTACATCACAAATAACAATATTGAAATTATATAAAAATATTATTGGAACTTTGACCTATGTCTAGTCTGGTCTTCATCAACATTTCTACCCACTCTAAAATCTCATAGACTATGCTCTTTCTCAACCATCAACTTTGAGCTACCACTTGATCCATTTAAGATACAATTGCTTCTGACCATCAATGACGTATTTGTAGAACTGACGATTCTCAACTACCCTGAAAAATAGTCTCGATACTGAATCACTCTATGAATGTACTTCCATCTGTGAAAATACAACGAACTATATATTTCAACAGTTATATAGGAAAGTGGTTTAGATATTGAATGTATATAGCAATCAATCATACAACTTGACCTTTTTTTCACGTACACACAAACACACAAAGATAACATGTAATCGTTGTTCTTGGAGCACCGAAGTACAATAAGAAACACCAGCTTATAATAGACTGTAGACATAATCAAATCAATGATATGTTCTTGTGGCAC
Organism: Picea mariana; assembly: GCA_032191745.1. Classification (NCBI taxonomy): domain Eukaryota; kingdom Viridiplantae; phylum Streptophyta; class Pinopsida; order Pinales; family Pinaceae; genus Picea; species Picea mariana. Next base: position 9,750 of record JASDQU010103810.1, read on the forward strand.
CAAAGAACTCAAGAACTACAATATTGAATTATGTCACCCTATTCTAATATTGGTTCTTCATAATATAATTTTACAAGCAAAATAAAAAATATAATACATTAACAAAATTTCTAAAATCTTAATATAATTATGCTACTAAAGAGAGATCCTCAATCGATCTTCGAACAACTCTCAAATTCAAACAATGAAACCCCCTCATGTAGTGAACATATCTATGTGGAAACCAATGAAGAGATCACCATTTCATGTAGGATCTACCACTGGATCTAAAAATAAATCAAAGCATAAGCTAGCACTTTGTTGCAATGTTCGTTACCATATGATCTTCGGATATTAAAGTAAGTTGAAGGATAAGCTAGAACTTTGTTGCAATGATCGTTACCATATGATATCAAAAAATAATCGGATTCAAAAGACTCTTATAAACCACAGTGGCAATCTGTGATATTACACACATTTTTAATCTTCGGTTATAATACATGAGTGTGAGGCGTTAACAATGATTTATGACAGCATCGGCTAAATAATAAATGGTGATTTCTCACACCTCGTTGGTACAGATGACAGATGGATTCTCACTATAAGTTGAGCCATTGATTGTAAATGTAATGACGCAAGCCCCGATTCCTTTTGATCACGTGGGTAAGTGGCGACAACCAAGAGAGGAATGGCTCTTTTCCATAGAATTTAATTTTACAGTACTTAAAAACTAAGAAATTTACTCTAGCAAACATTAAAACTCACAAGTTGAAGGTTTTTATAGCTCTGCAACTTTTCCCAGCTCTCCTACCTGCAACTCTGATCTAGCAATGGCGACCTCCACTCAAGGATGAGTTGCCCCCTACTTTCATAACGTGGTGGTCGGAAGTAGCTTCCCATCTCCCCAACCAACTTCCACTCCTATGACTCCTAACTCTCCCAGCCCAATGGAAACTGAATTAGCAAAGGAGGCTCTGAATAGCTCGGAGACTCCCTCCACCAAGAACCAATCACTCCCAAATGAGGGGAAAAAACATTCATCGACTTGCATCCCGCAATCAAAGGAAATCCCTCATTGTGAAATTATGTCCCCCATTCTTGGTCAGAACATACAATACATGCAACACCATTCCCTGATCTACACATTCATGGGCCTCTGACCATTGGAGAAAGTGCTCATGTGGTGGATGAAAACTAGATGCAAGCCAAAAGGTGATGTCACCCTCAAACTTGGCTCCAAAGGTTTCTTTACGACAATATTTAACCAAGTTGAGGGCCGAGAACGAGTCTTTAAAGAAGGCACATACTTCTTTAACTCAATCAGACTCTACATGTGCATATGGAAAAAAAATTGTATCCCAGAAAAGGAGGATTTCACAGCGGCTCTAGTCTGGATTAGGCTCTATTCGCTTCCACGAGCGTATTGCCACCCGAAAATCCTAGAAGGCGCAGGCAATACTCTGAGATCCTTTTTTCGGATAGCATATTCCACCCTTCAAGGATGGTATACTTCCTATGCTCGTATTTGTGTCTACCTGAATGTTTATAAAGCTCTGCCAGCCTCAATTTTCCTCAAATACAAGGACAATGATCGGAACCAAATGCTTGAGTATGAGCACATTTTTTTTCGGTGCAGAAAATGTCATTCTCATGGGAACCTTTTCAAGGACTTACCTCTGGAAAAGATATCGGATCAACCCAAATCCAAAACTGACAAGGACAAGGAAGGTTTCAAGAAATCCCTAGCTAAATGCAAGGCCCAAAATAAAATCCCTACCCAGCCAAACCCCAAAGGCCCCCGTACAAGAAAAAACTTCGAGTTGCTGGAAAATATCTCTGAGCAAGAAAAATCCAATCCCAACCCCACTCTCAAGATCCACCCAAACTCATCACCCTGTCAAGACAAGAACCCTATCACCCCTCAGTCCCCCATTCCCCCAATTCCATCTCCTCTTCCTTAGGATCAGGATGCCACCATGACTCCAATCGAGTCTTCAAAGATAGATCTGGAAGATCTGGAAGACATGGATCTTGAGAATCTAGATCTGCAAAGCATATCAACTACATGCGAAAGGAAAGAAGAAAATTTAATTCCAGAATGACAAATCAAGCTCCTGCAAAGTGCTCTCATAAAATCAAGAAACAAAGAGAAAGGAACAACATCACAAAAAGGTAAGCACTCTTCCTCTTCCTCTTTAGGAATAAAAAATTCTACAAGCAAAGAACCAATCAAGGTTCCAAAAGATGACAAGAAATGAGGAAGACCCTCCAACAAGCAATTATTACAAGAATTAGGTGAACTTATCCTAAATTATGGTAGAATCAAGAGCATGGCGGAGATATTTTCCTCCCACACCCAACCCTCTCAATGATAATAGCCTCATGGAATGTGTGAGTCCTCAATGGCCCAAGTAAACAAAGAAGTTTGAAGACCTTAATCTCTGCTGAAAAACCCTTAATGATAATGAACCAAGAAACAAAATGTAACTCCACAACCCTAGAAAAAATAAAGTGTTGGAAAGGATTCCATGTCGTAGTGGTAGGTATCAAGGGGGATTCACGTGGATTAGCCATCCTCTAGAACCTTTATGATATCTCCATTTCTCACTTAATCACTACCCGTCGTTCAATCTATGCCAAATTCCAACCAATAGGATCATACCAAAGTGGCTACATTACAAATGCCTATGGACCTCAAGATGCCCAAGATAAAATATATTTCCTTCACTCCTTGCACCTCCTAAGCCCCCTCATCAAAGATCAGCCTTAGCTTCTAGGTAAAAACTTCAATATCATAACTTCCCTCTCCGAAAAATGTGAAGGTCTCAATCGCCTTGATCTTGATTATGCAAGTTTCAAAGAAACCATCAACGACCTAAACTTAGTGGACTGGGAAACAACCAATGGAATCTTCACCTCGAATAATCATCGCACAGGTCTGCACCAAATAGCCTCTCATTTGGATCATTTTCTCATCTCGGAATCCATTACGCCAAAAAATTATGCGATTGAAGCCTCAATTCTACCCTATCATGGCTCTGGTAATTGGCCCATTTACCTCCACATTGGCATCCAAGCTAGCCCGAAAAACCGCCCCTTCCACTTCGAATCCTTTTGGCTAACGCATCCTTATTTTCACTCAAACTTTCCCTCTTAGTGGTAGGCGACGACTATCAATTATGGCTCCCCAATGTACAGATTCCAGCAACACTTGAAGAACCTGAAACAACAAACAAAGTCTTGGAATAAAACATAATTTGACAACATCTTCAAATCCAAAAATCAACTTCAAGATCAAATGCAAAAAATTCAACAATTGATGATTACAAACGGTCGCTCCCAAGAGCTAGTAGATAAAGAATCCACTCTCCTGACTCAAATCTTAACCATAGAAAAGTAGAAAGAAATTATTTGGCACTAGAAATCAAGATTCCTCTAGCTAAAATAAGGCGAAATAAATTCAAATTTTTTTCACAACTCGATGATCCAAGGAAGACATCAGAACAAAATCACCTCCCTGAGAGACAATCAAGGGAACAAAGTCAACAACCATCAAGATATCCAATCCGAACTAATGCAATATTACATTTCCCTAATGCATGAACCCCAACAATACAGGAATGAAGCAATCAGAAAAATCACTAAGCACATTCCCAAAATTCTTAATGAAGAACATAATGAATCCCTGATGAGACAAATTACCATGGTAGAGGAGGAACAAGCCAATTGGGAAATTCCCAAAGGAAAGTCCCCAAGCCCAAATGGATTCATAGTGGACTTCTATCAAGCTTTTTGGTCGATAATAAAGAACAAAGTCTTGGAAGTGGTTGAAGACTCCCGCAAATTTCAAAAATTTATCCCTGCTCTCAATGCCACCTCTCTCACCCTCATTCCTAAAGAAGAGAAAGTGGAAAACCCCCAAAAATTCTACTTGATAGCCCTTTGTAATGTCATTTATAATCTCATCTCCAAAATCATTGCCAACAGACTTAAATCCCTCCTCCCCTCCCTAATTTCTTCTGAGCAGACGGGTTATGTAGAAGGAAGAAAAATCTTAGACAACATCATCTTAACTCGTGATCTTCTCCACTCCCTCCACACCTCCAAGAAACTAGGTATGCTCATAAATCTAGATCTATCCAAAGCCTTTGACAATTTGAGCTAGATCTACATCTATAGTATCCTGGAATCCCTTGGCTTCGACAAGAACTTGATTAATTGGATAAAAATTTTGATCTCCATGACCTTCTTCTCAATACTTGTCAATGGCTCTCCCTCCCCGATCTTCTCCCCCACCTGTGGCATTCATCAGGGAGACCCTCTCTCTCTCACCCTTCCTCTTCATTTTGATGGCAGAAGACTTAGGCAAGGCCATCAAGGGAGAAGTGGAGCAAGGAAACTGGAAGGGACTCTCTCTTCATGGGGAAGAAAAACCTATCACACACCAACAATTTGTGGACGACACTATGCTAATGGCTACTCCAACAATTAAAGAGGCCCTTAAAATCAAGCAAGTTCTACAAGAATTTTCAGATGCTTCAGGCATGTGCATCAACAAAGAAAAATCCCAACTTTTCTTCTTCAATACCCCTCAGCCTATTTAGTGTCACCTAACATGAATTTTAGGCTACCAATGATGCAATATTCCATCCAAGTACCTAGGATTTCCCCTGACTAAAAATTCCCTAAAAGCAAAAGCTTGGGACGACCTCCTAGAAAACATGGCAAAAAAAATTGGATAATTGGTCCTTTCAATCTCTTAGCACAACAATCAGACTCGTCCTCATCAAATTGGTCCTCCAAGCCATGCACATCTACCATTTCTCAGTGATAGATGCCCCGAAATTCATCTGCAAATCCATTCGAAACCTTCACCACTCCTTCCTTTGGGGAAGCACCAAAAATAAAATGAAATGGGCCTTAGTGGTTGTTAAGAACCAAATATCACTATAGCATAGAAAAACCTCAGAATAAATACTCACTGCCTTGAAAAAGAGAGAAATTCAGATAATAAGCCTCTTTGAGGGGGCAACCTCCTTATACACCACATAAATGTCCAAATACAAGATGATTCCAAATGAAAATGTCTCCTTGGTATATATAGGAGACTAGGAGGTACAATTACAACTAATGGACCCAAGCCGACATAAATAAAGTAACATTACTAATGTAATATGCCCCAATTAAGGGGTAATGTGCCACTACTTAGGGCTTAACATGCCCCTCCCCTTGAGACAAGTGTTATCTGCAATGCTTGAGTAACTTTGGATGCTTTTGTATAAAAGACTCATCTTCCCAAGTGGAATCTTCAGCCGGTAGCTTCATCCATTTAATGAGATACTCTGAAATGGATCTATTCCTCAGCTGGCGAATTCTTATGTCAGTGATGGCTTCAGGCTCCAATATGACATTTCCTTCCTCGTCAAGTTCTGGAAATATAGTTTGAACTGGGATCTTGTCACCTGTAACCTTCTTTAAGCATGAAACATGGAAAACCGGGTGTACTCGTCAAGATGCAGGAAACTCCAATTTGTATGCCATAGTACCAATATTTTGCAACACCTTTTAAGGGCCATAGTACTTTGGTGATAATTTATTATCCTTCTTGTCTTGCTTGAGGGACATATGTTTGTATGGTTGTAGTCTTAAAAATACCCAATATCCTACTTCAAAACTTCTTTTACTATGATGTTGATTTGCTCATTGTTTCATGTGATTTTGTGCCATGGTCAGGTTGTCCTTTAAGATTTGGAGAACTTGTTTTGATGCTTGATGTGATCTTCCACTGCTTGAACCTTAGATTTTTATTTTAGAGAAGAAGTGATAAAAGGAGGGTGGTATCCATAGAGTACCATAAATGGTTTCATTTTTGTTTCAGTATGAAAGGAAGTGTTATACCACCATTCTACCAAGGGTAACCATTTGAACCATTGTGTTTGTTTATCAGAGACAAAGCAACGAAGTTAGCCTTCTAGACATTTGTTCACTATCTCGGTTTGTCCATCAGATTGAGGATGATAAGATGAACTATGAGCCAATTGAGTACCCAAACAAGAAAATAATTATGTCCAAAAATGTCTAGTGAAGATGGGATCTCTATCACTTACAATAATCGTTGGGCTTCCATGTAGATTTTGAACTGTCTCCATGAATGTGGTGGAAACTGTACTGGATTTGAAGGGATGAGAGAGTACACAAAATTGTGCGTACTTGGTCAGTCTATCAACAATCACCATGAAGACACTCTTTCCTTCAGACTTCGGTAACCCTGTGATGAAATCCATGGAAACCTCCTCCCAACGGTGACTTGGGATGGCTAATGGTTGTAAAAGACCTGGGGTCTTAATTGTTTCCACCTTATTTTGTTGGCAAACCAAACATTCTACCATAAACCTTTGAACATCAATTTTAAGGCCATCCCGAAAAAATTCCTTCTTGACCCTATGGTAGGTTTTCAAAAATCCTGAGTGCCCTCCTACCGAAGAGGTGTGCAATTCCAATAGTACCTTTTGTTTGAGTTGGGAGTTATTACATAAATATAAGCGATCTTTGTACCATAGTGAATCATTTTTCCATGTAAATGTATCTGATGCACTGGAATCCTGCTACAACCTTTGAATGAGAGTCCACAAATTTTTGTCATTCTTCCATTCATCCCTTGCTTCTATTATCCAATCAGGTTGGATGATTGAGATAGCACAGAGAAAGGCCTCAACATCTTCATCTTTTCTTGAGAGTGCATCTGCCACAACATTTTGCTTCCCTTTTTTATAAATGATTTCAAAATCATAACCCAATATCTTGGTCACCCATTTTTGTTGTTCATCTGAAGACAATCTTTGTTCCAAGATGTATTTAAGACTATCATGATCTGTTCTGACCTTGAAGTGTTACCTATTAGGTAAGGACGCCATTTCTGCAATGCATGTAGTATTGCCATCATTTCCTTCTCATAAATGGGTTTGTGTAAGTCCTTTCCCTTGAGTGGCCGACTTTCAAAAGCCAGGGGTCTTCCTTCTTTCATTAGGACACCACCAATGCCATTTCTCGAGGCATCACATTCCACAATAAAGGTTTTTGTTAAGTCTAGTGTGGTCAAGACATGAGCTTTGCACATCACCTCTTTAAGTTGTTCAAAAGCTTTAGTTTCCTCTGGAGTCCATGAAAATGCATCCTTCTTAGTTAATGTCAATAAAGGTGTTTCTATTCTCCCATAGTTTCGAACAAACTTGTGGTAGTAACCTGTCAAACCCAAAAATCCTCTAAGATTGTTCAATGTTTTGGGAATCGGCCAGTCCATTATGGCCTTAATCTTGTTAGGGTCTACCTTGACACCTTCATGAGATACAATATGATCCAAATACTCTACCTCCTTCACCCCAAAGAAAAATTTGGACGGTTTGGCATATAGTTGTTGCTCCTTTAGTAGTTGTAGCACCTTGTCAACATGTCGCACATGATCCTCGCAAGACTTTCTATAGATTAGTATATCATCAAAAAATACCAACACAAATTTTCGAAGGAAGGGATTGAAAATGGAATTCATCAATCCTTGGAATGTGGAAGGTGAATTTGTAAGGCCAAAAGGCATGACCAAAAATTCATAATGGCCTTCATGAGTTCAGAATGTTGTTTTTGGCATATCTTCTTCCTTCATTCTAATCTGATGATACCCTGAACAAAGATCCAACTTTGTGAAATAGATTGTTCCATGTAGTTCATCTAACAATTCATCAATGACGGGAATGGGAAACTTATCTTTAATAGTGATCTTGTTGAGCTCTCTATAATCTGGACACGTACGCCATGAGCCATATTTCTTGAATACCATTACCACCGGTGCAAAGTAAGAACTTTGGCTAGGTCTAGTAATTCCAGCCTCTAATCTTTCTTCAACCATGCACTCAATTTCACTTTTCTGGGCATAAGGGTATTTGTACGGCCTGATATTAGGAGGAACACTCCCGGGAATTAGGTGAATATCATGATCATGATTTCGAGTGGGTGGAAGACCTTTGGGAATATCTTCAAATACTTTGGAATGCTTATCAATGATCCCTTGGAGATCTAGGGGAATAGATGACTTAGATGTTTGAACATCTAGTGAGCATAGTTGTGCAATTACACCTTGATGCCCCTTTTTCAATAATTTTGTCATGCCATTAGAGCTTATCACCTTACCAGGTTTCCCTATGATACCTCTTAACTCAATTTATTTTCCTTCCAATGAAAATTTCATAAAAAGTTCTTGTAAATTAAAAGCCATTGTTCCTAATGATTGTAACCATTGGATTCCTAGTACGACATCGACACCACCCATGGGTATAGAAATCATTGGACTATTCATTACATATTCCCCCATAGTAAGATTGATCTTATTGCATTTTTCTGAGCAATTGATAGTTCCTCCATCTGCAATCATTACTTGAAACTATGGTGCTGGATATACAAAGCAATTGAGAGCTTTGGCTAATTTATAGTGAATTAAATTATGAGTAATACCAGAATCAATTAGGACTATTACCTTTTTCTTTTTGATATATCCTTCGATGAGAGTTTGAGGAGTGTTAATTCTAGCCAATGCATTACATGATATCGTGGGAGTCAACTCTTCAGAAGAAATTGCTTCTATGTTTTCATCTTGAGATGGTTCTTGTTCTTCTTCCTCTTCACAATCTATGTAGAATAATTTCTTCTCACCACACTTATGTCCCTTACTGTACTCATTGTCACAATTAAAGCATAAACCTTTTGCTTTTCTTTCCTCCAATTGTTGAGGTGTCAACCTTGTAGGTTGAGGTGTTTTAGAAGAAGGAGCATTATTCTCTCGATAGATGTTAGGAGTGGTCTTTCTAGTTGTCATAGCCATATTTTTACTTTCAACATTTCTTGCCACCCTAAATTCATTCTCCAATGATTTGGGTTCCCAAAGGCGAACCTCATGTTGAATGTTATCCCTTAAAGTTCCTATGAATACATCAATCAAGTGATCATCTGGAATATATGTTACCTTTATATTCAATCTTTGGAAGTTCTCAATGTGCTCTATAACTGAACCCTTTTGCTTGAGTTTTATCAATTGGCTAAAGAAGGTATTGCTCTGTGTATCCTCATAGTGTGCTATCATTTCTTCCGTGAAAATTTTCCAAGTGACGAGTGATTTGCGAGAACAAAGCCATCGATACCACACAAATTGATTGGGTTCTAAATATAAAGAAGCAATTCGTACCTTTTGTGTATGTGACACATCATGTAGATCAAAGAATTGCTCCATCTGAAGTATCCATGTGATTGAGTCCTTGCCATCAAACTTCCTCATATCGATCTTGGGAACATGGTTGGTCTTCAACCCAAAGTTGGAGTTTCTCCATTCTTGATTCATCTTCCTTGTGTCCTCATCATGAATTTCATGGGATACATTTTCACTTTCAGGTGTCTTCTCTATTAGGAAATTTTTCAATCCTTCTGTGATCTCCCTTTTTAAACCATCCATCATCCCTTGTAGTTCATCTTTTGTCACTGTCTTCTTTTGTAAATCATTTATGTCCCTACACATTTATTCACCTTCATCAAGAGTCCAAGTAGGATTGTTTGGAGGCTTATTTGGTGTATAAGTTCCCTGTTTTGGTGGCATGTTGGCAAAGTATCACTTTTAAACCTTGATTTTGATGTGGTTCTGCTAGACAATCTTGCTTTTGTTGTATCTCCAAAATTTCGTCCCTTCTAGGTATGAACTTTTTTTGTTTGTAATTCTTTGATATTTCTTCTCTACAATGCCATAGGTCTGATCAAAATTGGATGTGCCAAGTGGAATTTATGGTAACTTCCCCATAACTTGCTTATTTTTAGACTTTCCAGAAGATCTCACTTGTATAGCATGCCCCGCACAAAATAATTGATATAAAATTCTGAAAATTGTACCAGAATACTAGAGACTGTCCACTATCCAATGCAACTGGTCTCACTCAATTTGGATACTCCAGGAATAATTTATGATTTTTTTACCCATAACACCTTCTTGAGACTAGTCAATAGGACTAGTCATATACCCTATCTTCCATAGGGTGTATCTACAAATGAAAGATGACCCATAAGCTTATTATTTATCACATATACTTTAATAATTTCTGTGAATATCTTGTGGATTTCAGAGTCTTAAACATTACATAAAAAAGTTTATAGCGAAAATTCCGCGATGACTCAATTCAGGATGATTCCAGAACCCTATCTTACACAAGATGTATCTCTGAAAGTATAAGGCCTATGGAGCTGAAATTATAACCCAACAGACCTTGATCCGTCTACTAAATATCCTCCAAGGGGTTTTTTCTGAAATGTTGTAGAAAACAAATTATAGAGAAAATTCCAAGGTGTCTCATATGTAGCAACGAAACCCCAAGACCTTGAGCTCTGATACCATATGTTAAGAACCAAATATCACTATAGCATAGAAAAACCTCAGAATAAGTACTCAACGCCTTGAAAAAGAGATAAATTTAGATAATAAGCCTCTTTGAGGGGGAAACCTCCTTATACACCACATAAATGTCCAAATACAAGATGATTCCAAATGAAAATGTCTCCTTGGTATATATAGGAGACTAGGAGGTACAATTACAACTAATGGACCCAAACCCACATAAATAAAGTAACATTACTAATGTAATATGCCCCAATTAAGGGGTAATGTGCCTAAATAGTGGCACATTAATAGGCACATTACCCCTTAATTGGGGTATTAAGGGGTAATGTGCCTAAATAGTGTCACATTACCCCTTAATTGGGGTAATGTGCCTAAATAGTGTCACATTACCCCTTAATTGGGGTAATGTGCCTAAATAGTGTCACATTACCCCTTAATTGGGGTAATGTGCCATTATTTAGGGCTTAACAGTGGCCTGGGAAACAATATGTCTCCCAAAATCCAAAGGTAGGCTAGGCCTGAGAGATCCAAAGACTCTCATCCAAACCCTTGGAGCTAAGATCTGGTGGCGATGGATCACCAACCCTCAGACTCAATGGGCTAGATTCTAAAAAACTAAATATGCTTAGAACCAACAAGTGAGTCAAATCATCAGAATGAACAATTCTCCAATGGGCTCTAATATTTGGAACTTATCCTGGCACAATCGCCACCTAATTCAGGAAAACTGCTTCTGGGAAATAAAAAACGGCTAGGAGGCCCTCTTTTGGGAGGACACTTGGAAACAACTTCCTCGTTGGACTGACCAACTATCTCTTCAAAGTGTTCAATCAGAAATGAGAAAATAGAACAAAACCAGGGTGGCCCATTACTATATAGCAGAAGATAAACACAACCAATGGCAAATGTGGCTTCCTACTCATCTATGGATTAGAGCCACAAATAAACCTACCATTGATGGATTTCTAGCGGACCTCAACAAAAGGAAAATCTGGTTCTCTAATCAACCGAACCATTTGAGATGGGGCAACTCAACTTCAAGAACCTTCTCAACCAAAGAAGCCTACTATTTTGCAGCCAAGCACCATTAGTTCCCAAAAGCTCCCATCTAGAACAAGATATAGAACCAAAACCTATGGATGAAAGTTTCAACCTTTCTCTGGTTTCTCACCCTTAACAAATCCCTTACCTGGGACAATCTCTGCAAACGAGGCTTCTCAGGTTGCTCCCGCTTCCCCCTCTGTCTCTCGCAAGAGGAGTCTGCCAAGCACTTATTCAATGCTTGCCACTACACAAAAGACCTTTGGAGCTACTTGGAGATGCTTTTCCACCGCTCTGACCACTCCAGACAATCCTTCCAAGCCACAATAGAACTTTGTCCCCCTTCCATTACCCAAAATCCAATACTAAATAGAGCCTGTAACCTCCTCCTTGGCTTTCTCACCTATGAAGCCTAGAAAGAGCACAATCACAAGATTTAAGCTTCAAAATCTCTCTTCCTTAGACCTATGGGAAAAAAATCACAAAGTTTATTCAGGAAACAATCCTTGCCCAACCATGGAAGGAAGAGTACTGGAACACAAACCTGTATGAGATATCAATCCTCCAATCCTTTAATTTTAAATCCATCCAAGCCTCTCCAATCCAAACCTCGTCTCCCTGTTCTCCAACTCCTCCTTCCCTTTGGACCCCCCCCCAAGAGCTTCATCAAACTCAACTTTGACGGGTCTTCTAAAGGAACCCCAAGCTTTGCAGGATATGGAGGAGTCTTTAGAACCATTCAAAGCAACATTTTGCGAACTTATGGAGGTAAGTTGGGCGTAAACACCAACAACGCAGCTAAACTCCATGCTTTGGAATAAGGGCTAAGAATCGTCATAACACAAGGTATATCCAAGCTCATTGTGGAGAGAGACTCCCAAGTAATCATCAACCTACTCAAGCATATGCAACACGGATCTCCAATCTTGAAAATTTCCAATAGTTGGAGGATGGAATCCAACTTGGAGACAATACACCAAACTCTTCGCCTAATTTTGGTGATCATTCCCAACCATATCCATCACTCGGTTAACAAACTGGCAGGCTGGCTGGTAAATGAAATCCTTAAGTCCTCAGTAGACGCATGTGACAGACCTTGGATACCCCATGAGGACGATGGATTCTCCTTAGCTTCTCCACAATAACAATGAAAGACCTCCCAACTATGGATACAGGGCTTTGGATGCAACCCATAGGAAGGCCCATCCCTGAGGATGAGAACAAGCACATCAATCAAATGGTCCCTATAGAAGTAGACCTCAATCAACGAGAGAATCCTCTAGTTTGCCTTTTGTCTCGGCATACCCGGGCTCTAGTACAAGGTGGTAAATACAACCAAGTGGATGCCACTAACAATCCTTCCTTCTCCACTAGAGATTGGAATCTCACCCTTCCAGTTGGCTTTTAAACTCAACATTCTAGGCAAGATTTTCACCCTGAATCTTTTCGAATGGGAAGCTCCACAGGCTCTACGATATTTACCACAATCTAGTAGGATCACCTACCCCCGGATGGGGTGCTTGGGAAGCAAACCAACGAGAGGTAAAATCCCAAGGCTGATAATACCACCTCATCGACATCCAACCTCAATATTTAAGGCATGGTCTTCTCCCCAAGACTCATGAAGCTAGCAGCCATGTGAACACCCATGTGTCCATGTACTTAGCTCTGAACTCAATGCTCAGTCAACAATGCCACATGAACAACGCACTTAATGAGATTTATTTCCCATCCTCTCATCGATAGGATTCATTCTCCCCTCACAATCCCTCTTCTCCATGATAAGCTCTGCATTTCAAACAATGGACGCTACTCTGCACCATAGTTTGAGGCCTACTCCACAAATTGGGAACTCGGCTCCAGACGCCAGGTCCCTCCTAGCCACTATTGATAATTGGTACTCTCAGCCCTTGCACTCTCTCCTATATCACCCCTCTTTTCGTGCTCTCATCCACGACATCATGGCCCCCAGGCGTGGCTATCGTCGTGGTTCAGAAGCCCCAATTGCTTCTTCCTCGCGGCTTCAGGACGAGGGCAGACTAGACTCAAGAGTTCAATGGGAGGCCTACAACACAACCAAAAAATATGAGAGCAACACTCCCCATCACTTTTAGAGAACTCTTTATGAAGTCGAAACCACCCTCAACTTAGAGAGGGACATGACCACCGATTCTGAAGTAGTTGAGACCACTATTCATTGGGTTCTAGATGTTGGTCATACAAGAGGTTGGGAAACACGTTACTGGAAGACAATAGAGCTATACTGACACATTAAGACCTTTATGGGTCAAATGCTCTAGACAAGGGAAGACGCTCGGAACATGGTTCAACTTCAACTCGATGGTCTTCACTTGATGGTTTGAGAGATCCTTGCTCGTCTCCCACCAGCTTCCCACAACCAGCCAATGCCTCCAACAACTCGTCCCCAACAATTCAGGACTCGACAAAGCTCAACCACAAAATCCTTTGGATCTATCTGTTGGCCCCTTGGCCCCTTGATGTTGGTTATCTTATCAGTCTTTTTGTTAAAATGATAGATACAAATAGGCATATGTCTGGTATTTTTTTCCATTCTCATAGACTAGTGTCTTTGGATCCTCTTGTTTTTATAGTTTTTTGGACAATCTACAAACAATATATATGGTCGGATGCTATTTATCTTTGCTCCTGGTCTGGTTTCCCAAGTGGCGGGCCAACAACAAAGCTCTTTTATATGTATGATATTTTAAAAAATCAATAGAATTATAACTGTGAACTTAAAAAATAAACATTAAAACTCACAAAAATAATATACTCTCACACAAGTATAATAATTTACTCTACAACAAATTAATCTCAAGTATTTATGGGCCCTCCCATGAGGGAGAAACACCCAAAGAAACCAGCTCTGATACCAAATTAGAAAACCAGATTGCACACTCAAATCTATATATTTTTATTACTCAATCAAACAAATATTTATACATGAAATTTTCCCTCAACAATATAACAAACTCATGAGGGAATCTCTCAACCACACACACAAAAAAATCTATATATTTGTATTGCTCAATCAAACAGATATTTATACATGAAATTTTCCCTCAACAACATAACAAACTCACGAGGAAATCTCTCAACCACACACACATAAATAGGATATGATAGTTGGAGAAGATCTCTCACAACTAACTAGATCTAACAAATCCAGACCTATCTCTTTAAGCATTAATTCTAACAACAACTTAACCATGAAAAGAATAATCATGATGTTATTACAACTTGAAAAGTTTTTTTTTATTATTACTTTTAAAAGTAAGAATAATGAGATTTTGTCTAAAACTTAAAAAAAAAACATTATTTAACTATTATATTAAAAAGATTATAAATATGAAAAATAAAAATAAAACCATTAATTAAACTTAATTCCACACCAACAAAATTTAAATATATAATTTAGTATAAATAAATGACTCAAATGTAAAATAAAATGAAATTCAAAGATATAAATTACTTTGACTATATGACAAGTGTAATAACATATAAATTTACAATAAAATATAAATTATAATTATAATCATATTAATATGGCGATAGTAATTAAAATTAATATTGTTATAGTAATTAAAATAAAGTATATAATTTTTCAAAATATTAATGAACATCCCAATCATAATATTATTATTGTTAATATATTTTTAATTAAAAATTTAATGATAAATTTTGTAATAAGTTTAAAACTAGAAAAGAGAAGATTCTTTGTCTCACAAACAAAAATATTTTATACACTAATTTAATATGGCTTAATCATAACTTTTAAAATTTATTATTATTATTATTAATTATAAATTTAATAATAATTTTATTATCAAAATAATATTTCTATTTTAACAAGGTGGTGATTGAAAAATCATAACATAAAATATATAATTTAATGTGAATAAATGACTTTAAAGTAAAATAAAATAAAATTCAAAGATGTAAAAATATAAATTAGAGTTATAATCATACTAAGTAACTAAAATAAAGTACATGATTTATCAAGATATTAATGAGCTAATGAACATTATATTAATTATTATTATTATTTACATATTTTTAATTATATATTTAATGATAAGTTTATCATCAAGGTAATATTTCGAACGTAGCATCCCTATGGATATGGTGATCATCTTTACTTTGTTTTCTATTATTTATAAGTACTTTTAATAACGTCACTAATGTGCTACCAAATGTTTCTTGTTGTCGTTGGGTTACTAATTTGGTTCTTACCTATATACAAGTAGGATCGTAGGCACACCGTACAAGTTAAAGAATATTAGCATTTATAATCATAGGATATTAGGATATTAATATATATGTGTATAATGTTATGGTTTTAAAATTTATAGGAAATTTTAAAAATTAACCAAAGTCAAAGATGAAAAGAATTATTACAATTTGTGTATAATTTTTTTAACCTTAACTAAAGTCAAAGGTGTAAGAGAATTATTATATCGTCTAAAATTTGTGTAGAGTTTGATTTGCTCGAATGAAGTTCTTTTAAAATGTAGTGAATTTTTTATGAATCTAGGAAGTGCACTTCGAGAATGGAATTTTTAAATATAGAGTTGGTATAAAGACATACCAACAAAAAAAAGATACAAAGTATCATCAAAATTTTATTTTTTTTCTCTTAAATTTTATCTAAAAAAACAAATTTGAAAAGAATTTTAAATATAAAATTTATATAAAAATATAAAAAAATGTGTTAAAAAAAATGTGTTAAAAAAAATTATATATTAAAAAAAATACAAATTCATAAATTAAAATATACTGAGACAAACTTCTAAAAAAATTATTTTAAAGATGGCAAAATGACCAAAGCCTACAGCCTCAACAAATGTCTTTATCTCTCCCTTTGTGGAAAGCAACATTAATATGGATAAGGAGTTAACCTCCCCTTTGCCAATTATCATGTCTAAAAATGCCTTAAAGGATGAAGAGGTGACATAAATTTAACAATTTAGATCAAGAAAGGGAACCAACCTCTTCCATGAATTTAGAAGGAGCATCGTAAATGATATTACAAAGTCTATATCAATTTTAAATTAATAAAATGAATATAGAAAAAACAAACAAAAAAAAAACAATTGGAAATAATAGTTTTTGCTATTCAATTTTGAATTAAAACAAAATTTCCAGTACATGTAGGCTAGAAGCCAATGCAACAATATTCATTATGAGCTTATCATATCATTTATGAAAATTGAACTCGGGGAGAGGATAACAATCATTCCTCGCAACCATCCAAGCTAAACAAAACAAAACAACTTATTAACATTAAAGATCTACAATAAAAAGAAACATAAATACGATACACATTTTAAAAGTTGTTAAACAATTATATTAAATTAGAACTTTGATTTATCATACTTTGTAATTATATATTCAAAATCAAACAAATAGTCAAAAATTAATAATTAACCTTCCATTTAAGTGTTTAGTGTTTAAGTGTGGGGATTACAAATCAATATCAAAACTTAAAAAAAAAATAAAAAAAAAATTATTAACAATAAAAAAAAACACTAAACACTCTCTTTTATAATTATTTTATTCTAAATACACTCATATTGTTAACCCATTGTTATCATTATAAATATTAATATAGTTTATTTTTATTTTTTTTTATATTCATTTAAGTAATATATATTAAATTTCAATTATAGCTCATCATATTTTTATTATATGAATGGTAATTATGTTGTATTGGGTACACAAATGTTGTAGCTATATTCATGTATGTCATGAGTACAAATAAGAGCATTAACTTTTTAACAATTAGATTGTTTCTCATGTCCATATTTTTTTTCCAACTTGTTAAAAACTTAACATGTCACTTCCAAGAATAGAATCTAAGTGAAACCATCCTTGAGCTAAACTTATTAGACAAAACTCTCAAACTTATAATTATATAAATGAGTCTTCTCACTTACACTACTTTTTACTTGTTAACTTTCTTTCCATTCTCTAGATATAAGAATATTGTCTTGTAAACTAGTGGCATAACATAATATAAAAAATAAACATCGAATTTATCTCCCAAGGTTGCTTGGGCTCTTGACGACTGTCACAATCACTTGACCTTTCACATTCCGTCAAGTGAAGAATATCATAACCCTAGGTGGATTAGGTTTCCAACATTCCCCCCTTAATCCGAAGGGGCGTATGTGAGTCCAAGATGAGAGCTGAAATCTAAAAGTGTGCAACTGAAATATGGAAGTGTGTAGTTGCCGATGGTTGAATGTGCTCTTTGAATCTGGTGGTTTTGGGATGACCAAAAACCAAATGTATAATGGACACCAATGGCTTCTACTAATTGATGATGGTGGTTTAAGGAAGACCACAAACCAATCTGGTAAGGATGACCACAAACTCTAGAACCCTGTTGTACATTCAATGGTTTTTGAAACATTTCCTAAAATAGCTAAAAGTTGAAGATGATGTATTTTTCAACATAACCATAGGCTAGAAGCCATTACAACAATACTCATTATGAGTTCATCATGTCATTTATGAAAATTGAACCCGAGTGGGGAGGATAACAATCATTCCTCACAACCATCCAAACTAAACAAAAACAAAACAACTTATTAACATTAAAAATCTGCAATAAAGAAAAACATAAATAAAATACATATCTTTAAAATTTATTAAACAATAAGATTAAATTAAAACTTTGATTTATCATACTTTGTAATTACATATTCAAAATCAAACAAATAGTGAAAACTTGAATAATTAACCTTTCATTTAAGTGTGAGGGATTACAAATCAATAACAAATATTTAAAATAAAATTAATATTTTTATTAACAATACAGAAATTTTATTTTATTGGAGAGACACTAAACACTCTCTTTTATAATTATTTTATTCTAAATATACTCATATTGTGAGATCACATTAATCAATTGTTATCATCATAAATATTAATATAATTTATTTATTTTTATTTTTTATATTCATTTAATTAAAATATATTAAATTTCAATTTCAATATATTTTTATTATATGAATGGTAATTATGTTGTATTGGGTACACAAATGTTGTAGCTATATCCATGTACGACATGAGTACAAACAAGAGCATTGACTCTTGAACAATTAGATTGTTTCTCATGTCCATGCATTTTTTTTCCAATTAGTTAAAGGTTTAACATGACACTTGTGAGAATAGAACTCAAGTGAAACCACCCTTAAGTTAAACCCAATAAACAAAATTCTCAGACTTATAATTATATAAGTGAGTCTTCTCACTTACACTACTTCTTACTTATTAATTTTCTTTCCATTCTCTAGATATAAGAATATTGTCTTGTAAACTAGTGGCATAGCATAATATAAAAAAAAACATTGAATTTATCTTCCAAGGTCGCTTGGACTCTCAACGACTGTTACAATCACTTGACCTTTCACATTCCGTCAAGTGAAGAATACCATAACCCTAGGCAGATTAGGTTTCCAACATTCCCCCCCTTATCTAAAGGGGTGTATGTGAGTCCAAGATGAGAGTTGACATCTAAAAGTGTGCAACTGAAATATATAAGTGTGTAGCTGACGATGGTGGAATGTGCTCTTTGAATCTGGTGGTTTTGGGATGACCAAAAACCAAATGTATAATGGACGTTAATGTCTTCTATTAATTGTTGATGGTGGTTTAAGGAAGACCACAAACCAATCTGGTGGTTTAAGGATGACCACAAACTCTGGAACCTTGCTCTAGGTTCAATCGTTCCTGAAACATTTCCTAAGATAGATAGAAGTTGAAGTTGATGTCTTTTTTTTTATTTGGAAGTGCTCTCGAATGTTGGTTTAAGAAAAACCACAAACCATTGTCTAGCAGAAGCTAAAAGTCTTATACTAAGTGGTAGTTTAAGGGAAACCACAAACCAATCACACTCACTTGTCACGCTCGCTTGCTTGATTGATAAGACTTCGAAAATGGAAGCCTAACTATCAATCATTAATATTGTTCCCCCCTGTTAGGGACAAGGTGAGAAGACAAAAATATTTTCACTGCAAGATGTGTCAATAATTGAGTGCAAATTCTATGGTATGACTAATATATCTTCTTGGTTATTGATGACCATCGCCAAGAAGTCATCCACCCATAGTAGTTCTTTATTCTTACAGGTTTCTTGTTGTTAAATCATTTTTCTGAATGATGATTGTGTTTTCCACAATGCTTGCAAAGATGAAGATCAAAACATTGGTCTTCCATGTGGCCAACTCGCTAACAATGTTGGCATTCTTGAATCTGCTCTTGAATTGGACCAAGTGAATGTGAACCATCTTGTAGCAATCCAACACTCTGGAATTGGATYGGTTTGGTGTAATCCGGATTATGAAAGGTGACATCCTTTTCATATCTGATATCGATTCTATGCTTATTATTTTTTATTTCTTCCAAAGGTTTGATGATCTGCTTGGAAAGGGAAAGTTGAACRTCATTTGCACTTGAATCTGGGATTGTCTCACTGAGTTGCTCTTATGTTGAATGTTGATCTGAATCAGCATCACTATCTTCATCATCTTTGAAAAGAGGGTTTTGAACAAGGACAGGTTCATAATGTTTTCGAAGATTCTTTCGCTCAAGTGCATCGTGAAGAAGTTGAGTCTAAGTTTGCAACAATGCTACTTTGGCTTGCGAAACTTGCAAGCATGTCACAACATATTGTAGAGTTGTTTTGTCAATGGTGATCGTATTGTCCATAAAAGAGAGGATTAGAGTGTTCAGTAAATCTAACAGTTCCTCAACTCGAGCCCGGTTCAAACCTCACAGGGTTTCTTGCAACTCCACCCTTTAAAAATCAGATGCAAGCTTAACTATGCATACTCAACAAATGAAGGGTGTCAACTTCTACCGAAAATGCATATGTTTACAGAAAAACACAATTTCAAAAAGTACAAGTAACTTACAAAAAGACTCTTTGCAAGTATACCTCGATTCTCAAGATTGAATGTGTCTCCTCTTGTTCTACAAAGAACGTCCAATTTCCAAAAGCTGAGCACCAAAATGAACTGTATATTTACCCCAAAGTAATGAATCAAAAATCCCTTGTGACAACTATCAATACCTTTAATTATTTCATTAATAGCCTCAATTACACCATGTGTTAGACTTGTAGAATGTTTCAGAGGCCAATCGTATGCTTCAAAACCTTATGAATAAAAGGATATGAAGATTTTTATAACCAAGCGCATGTGTGAACCTTGATGAGGCTGAGGCAAGATAGAAGTTGGGCTTTCGACGAGAAACATGTAATTCCAATAGCCGAATTGCAATGAAGAACTGAATTAATTGCCAGTACCAACCAAAGGAGCCAAGCATTCATATCCATGTAGCCTCCTATAATTAAAAGATCTTAAATATAAAGTATTCAATGAATTTCTTTTCTATTACGTCGAACTAGTCAAATAGTGCCCAGAACGGTCTATGTTGCACTCATAATTAAAGGAATATAACAACTTTTTTTTTTCCACGAGAAAAAATGCGCTTTATATTCATAAGGATATAAAAATATACATACTATCATCGTGGAAGACAAATACATAAGGGAATACTGTGCTTATGGATCAATGCAGTCCATTCTATCAAAAACTTCCTGTTCCTTATCTCTACTTATGATGAATGACATGAGAAAATCAAATGAGGAATCCAAGTGCTTACTACAAAGTTAGAACTTGCATTCATGTCTCTTTATGGTACCAGAATCCAGTTGCCTTCCTTCGTGGATGCTCTACCCCCCAAAAAAAAAGTGTGGCACCAAGGGCGCATAGAGTGTGGCATCAAGGGCACATAAAGTGTGTGCAACCAAAACGACGCATAGAGTGGAAGGTAAAGGGGTATGTCAAATATGTTTATGCATGGGGAGTTTCTTAGATTCTATGGACAACTACCATAGAAAATTTTAGGCCTAAGAACCAAGGTCGCTCTGATACCACTGTTCGACAATGCAAAAATAAAGATAAGCATGGATGCATATTATTTATCAATATGATACATCTATTAATACATTTGGGATTACCTTTGGATTCATCTTCCAAGGTCTCTTGGACTCTTTACTACTGTTACAGTCACTTGACCTTTCACATTTCATTAAGTGAGGAATATTGTAACCCTAGGTAGATTAGGTTTCCAACACATATTCTTCTACATGTAGTCATATTTACAAAAATGCTTGATAAGCTTATGATTCTAAAAAATATAATTGTTAACAAAAGACATGTAAATTGTTGGCTTCATCCCGATCAACGTCCGAGAGGGGTGAACATTGGTGCTCTATATCCATTGGCTCCTTTAGCTAGTGTATTGTCCCTTCCTTCTTCAATTATGTTTGTACAAAGTGTGCAAGGTCTTTGTTATTGGATGCGAATGAGAGACCATCTTTGCAAAGATTCAGGGCCAAATTTCACAACATGCTACATTTGGCTTCTAGGATATCTAACCTATTCCTTTAGTGTACCAACAAGTTCATAATGGTGGCGTGTTGTGACACACAATGATTCTCATTTTCACGCATCTTAGTTGTAACTAGAAACAAAGAATCAAGAGGTCTTGTTGGATTGGATGTGCTCCTCATGCCTCCTCGAGATTCTTTCAAACTCTAACACATCCCTATTCTCCATATTTGTAGTATCTTTACCTACTATCCAAACCAGACAAAGGCTTAAATCTGCGTAAAATATTAGCTTCCAGGGATAGAGAAAATGCCCTGCTAGAATCACACTTAGTACTGAGTAGAAAATGTCACACATAGAGTTGTGACCTAGAACCAAAATGGCCAAATAAAAATCGTTGCAAGAATCAATCCATCAAAGAAAAGCGTCAAGGATATGAAGAGCCCTTAAGACTATGCGGTCGATATGATAGAGAGAGAGAGGATGATACCCTTTTGACCACTATATCACAAATGGAAGACTACATGCTTCACATTGTCCAATATAATACCAACATTACTAGTCCCTTTGTCTTGAAAATTATCAACGAAAATTAACTAGAGAAGAAAACCACATAGAACACAAACAAAGGAACGACAAGGCTGAAGAGGTGGAGCATCTTCCCACTTTAGATGCCCAAAATGCTTGAGCTGAATTCCAATCTTCAAAAAGGAAAACCAGAGGGGCAAAAGGGCAAGGTACCAGGCCCAAATTAGAGATACCAAAACCACAAAACTCCTTGCAGACTCATAGCGAATTCTCACATTAAATAAGAAATGACTAGCGTCCCAATTGCATGTACCTAACATAATCAATTTGCCATAGCAATTGCTCCCCATTCATGTCATCCTACAATCCTTACTCCTACAATGTCGATGCATATGATTGCTACTACATTCATTAGCCAAAGATGAGAGAAGGTCTCTTGAGTGAGAAAGGATAAGAACCATCCTCGATTCTCACCACCCAAAGTTGAGAGAAGGTCTCTTGAGTGAGAAAGGATAAGAACCATCCTCGATTCTCACCTCTCAAAGTTGAGAGAAGGTCTCTTGAGTGAGAAAGGATAAGAACCATCCTTGATTCTCACCTACCAAAGCTAAGAGAAGGTCTCTTGAGTGAGAAAGGATAAGAACCATCCTCGATTCTCACCTCCCAAAGCTGGGAGAAGGTCTCTTGAGTGAGAAAGGATAAGAACCATCCTTGATTCTCACCTCCCAAATCCTTCGAGTTGATGAATGAGTTGGAGATCCATGTGATTATTAAATGTTGAATGTCACACATAATCCATCATTAGGGGATGTGACATATGGAGCACTGCCCATTTGTTTTTATGTATTCTCCTAAACCAAGGGCGGAGGCCATTTTGGCCCATGAATATGCTTCAGAGTTATGATCATGCTTCACATTGTAAAAAAGAGACCAATTCAAAAAGTTGGCCTCCTCCCTTGCTCGATGTAGCACCATGGCTAATTTTCTATTCATTGGGATCAATCTCCCAATCATAGCCTTAATAATCACTGTGGAATCTCCTAGAACAATCAGTGTTCTGACCTTCAGTCCCTTGGCTATCTAAAGACCTTTCAAAAGGGCACATGCCTCTGCTAAGTTGTTAGGTGTTGTACCGAATCCTCGAGCAAAAGTTGCAACATATGTTCCTATGAGATAAAAAAGGATACCCCCCCACTCTTGCCCTCAATCTATCTTACATCATATTAACCATTACAATGATATTAATTAATTTAGTTTATTTGTTGATGATTTCCCTTCTAAATAAGAAAAGAGGTATCAATCTTACGGATGCCCACCACCACCCCCACCCCCACTCTCACCCTCACCCACATAAAAATGCAATTTAGAAAGAGGTGTCGATTTCATGGGGATGGGGTTTTATGGATCAATTTCACGAGGATGGGGTTTTATGGATACCCAATGATGGGGTGGAGGGTGAAAGTGTGCATTTAGTGAGAAATGAAAGTTTGCATTTATAACATGATGGGTTTGAAAGCAAAAATATGAATTTACAAGAAATATACACCTTCAACCTCAACTCCGCTATATTACAAATACATGCCTAACCTCCATTACACTCCCATCCTTATAAAGATGTAATGAATACATATCTTCAACCCAACCCTATTTTACAACAAATGCACACCCTCCACTTTTCATCCAAATTTAAAGTGAAGTTGAAAATTTTAAAATGCCATTACATCATAGTAATACATCAAATCTTATCAAAACTATACAATGAAACACGCTCAAGTTAAATCAATACTAAAGTAGTTTTAAATTTTATTGTCCCATATTAACCAACTCCGCAATACCATTAAGCTTTAGCTTTAAGATAACGTTAGAGGAAAAGTAAATTGCAAAAAAAATGGATGGGAATGTTTATGATCATGGAAGATGGCACCGACAAAAGCACGTGCATGAAAGAGTCCTTCAATTACGTGGCCAAAACTGAAGCCACATCGCCACATTACACGGTTGGAAGTGAAGTCCAATTATGTGGCCAAAACTTAATGTACATCCTTGGAAGTGAAAGATGTACCACAAAAGTAGTGACATGATTCTTGTGGAATCACTATCTTTAAGTGAAATATAAATGTCCACAACCCTTTGGGACTTTCAAAGATGCATGCTCATGCTTATGCCCCCTCTCTTGAAAATTGAAAACTAATTATAATTTTATTTGTTAAATATTTTACAATTTGATATTTTTACAATTTGATATTTGTAATTTTAATCACTATAAATTGAGTATTGAGTATTGTATGTTTGACTTTTATATTTATTTTATAATTTTAATTATGTATTTAGGACATAAAATTGTCCATCAACTTTTTTGAATGGATGTCTTTCAATCACATCTTTCATGAACTAAATGTCAAAACAAATGAATAGTGAAAAGAGGCCTTGTCTTTTCTTGTTTGTGCCATGGGGCTCTATGGATGGGGAGGAGATGAACTCCATGGAATTCCATTTCTAAGACTCCTTTTTCTTTGGAAATTTTTATGTAAAGCAGGAAAGTCAAAGTATAGCAAATGTATAGTCATTACATATGTAAATTTTTCTAAGAGTAATGATAGGAAGTATAAACAATTATGTTGAATTATCAAATTTCAAAGTTGAAAGCATTTTGAATTATGGTTTTTGGTATCTATAATCGGATGTATAGACAATAAGTTATAATCAAGAACAAGACTGAAGTGGTCTTTTTTTATATATAGATAAAAACATGTACATTTATATTGCTTTTGGTATATATAATTGGATATATAGACAATAAGGTATAATCAAGAACAAGACTGAAGTGGTCTCCTTTTTGAGACAGAAACATGTACATTTATGTGGCTTTTGGTATATATAGTTAGATGTATAGATAAGAAGGTATAATGAAGAACAAGACTGAAGTGGTTTCCTTTTCGAGACATAAATATATACATTTCTATATGAAATATAAAGATTTTTTTCAAAAGAAAAAAATATCTTGCATATTAATCTAGTTGATTTATACAATTTATGAAAGGGTGGTCTAGTACTAGTTTTTCCTTTGATTAAAGACATGTTGATTGTTTTATATTTTTTATTTATTTATTTACAATTTTTTTTTTAACAGAAATGGTTATGATTATATTGATAAAAGATCATCGGCCTTGCCTAAAAAAAGTACATAGAGAAAAAGATCCCAAGTATAGATTCCAATTTATCTTATCGGATTTCAAGTTCACTTTCCTATGTTTCCAGTTATCCAAATAAACTACATTCCATGATTCCTTACATGCATAAATTCGAACAGATTGACGGCCTAATAATTGACTAAAGGAGCTCTTGGTTATTTTTTCTTTCCGGATCGACTTCTAGTTATCATTGGTTGTATTTCTGGTGGTGTCTTTTTCCTCTTCTCAACTGTTGTCCATCCTTCTTTGGCAGGTATTGTTGTTGTTGTTGATTCAATTATCCCCTTATTTTCCTGGTCCGGGGGACTTGCTTTCTTTGGGGATATCAATGCTGCTTCATCTTTTTCGTCTTTATCGGCCTCGTCTGCCAAGCTTGAAGGAGGTGGGGGGCTAAAGAGTACCTTGCTTTCTATTCTTGTATCAGGAGTGTCTGAAGCCTTAATACTTTCTAGTCCCGGATCAAGAGGAGTTGAAGCTTTACTCTTCGATTGAGGGACATTCTTGGAATGATTCAGAGGTGTCTCCTGAGTAGACGTGCCTTTGGAATCAAGGCTCAGAGGGTCTGATTCTAGAGAAGATTTTCGGATGTTTGTAATAATTAGTTGATGATCTTCATTGGAGCCTTCCCACCATGTTGATTTGCGATGTTGCTTTCCCGCTTTCCTATTTCCCTTTGTGCATTGAGCTGCTATGTGCCATGTTTCGAAACAAGCCCTGCAACGCCATGAGATTCTTTCATAGTCTAGCTTTTGGGTCCAGGTGTAGTTTTTGCAACCCAAATTAATTTCTGCTGGAAACCCTTTGCTAAAATCCATTTCCACACAGATTCTGGCATATGAAGTAGTGCTGTGAATTCTTGTTTCTTTACTTGCAAAATAAAAATTTCCTAATGCAGATCCAATATCTCGAAGAGAAGTTTCGCCCTAGAAATGCAAGGGAAGATTCGGAAGTCTGACCCAAACTGGAGCAGAAGAAAGAACATCAGTCAGAGGATTGAAGCAAGGAGTCCAAACCATCATGCACAAACCTGAGTTTCCCCAAAACCAAGGGCAAGAGGCTAGGATCAAATCCTGATCTGCTGCCAGATCAAACTCTGCAATGAAGAAACCCTTCGAGCAGGGATGAATGAACAATTATTCCTTGATGAGAGGCTTCCAGTGGGCTGAGATCCAGCCATTGAGATCCACAAGCCGCGGCCAAAGTCCATTGAACCGACATATTAAAGCATTTTCTCGGAAGTAATCTTCCTCGTCTTCAACTTCCTGACCCATGAGAAGAGAGATCGCTGGAGCTTCTTTAACTGAGCACGAGGCAGAAGGGAAGGAGCAGACTGAGGTTTTTGATTTAACAGCATCACTGTAGGAGGTTGGAACGCTACCCGGAGGGTCGGGGCCGAGAGGAGCTGCGCATGTCCGAGCAGCTGCAAAACCGTGTTGGGCAGAGCCGTTGCGTCCTGGTCAACTGTGAGAGAGAGCCGCCATTGAAGAGAGGCCTGCGATCTTTGAAGAAAGAGTAGCTGCGACCAAGAGGCTGAGCTGCAGAAAGGAGGCGGCTAGAGTTAACCCTGTCCGCAGAATCTTTTAATTTGAAGGACATGGGGGTGGGCTTTGATATTTATTTACATTTTATTTGTGATGCTTTGGAAATTAATTTAATTGATTTATATAATTTGTTAAAGGGTTATTTTGTATTTTTTTTATTTGATTAGAAATATATTATTTTTTAAAGATTTAATAAGTAGATTGATTAAAAGTTTTTTATATTTTTGTTATTTTAATTGAATTATATGTTTTAGTTAAATAAAAAATTAACATTATTCCATTATGCCTAAATTAATTATTTAAGTGATTTTAACTTTCATTTAGTTTTTTAATAACATTTTATGTTGTGATTTATATATTTTTGAAAACAAATTTTATTACTTGATAAAGAATAATGAAGTTTTTTAATAACATTTTATGTTGTGATTTATATATTTTTGAAAACAAATTTTATTACTTGATAAAGAATAATGAATCATTTATGTTTTAAAAAACATAAATAAATTATATAAATTTTAAATATTATATTTTGAAATTTTATTATTTAATTTTTAAAGTTTAAATTTAAGATAAATTTAAATTTGTAAATTTTAAATATTATATTTTGAAATTTTATCATTTAATTTTTAAAGTTTAAATTTAAGATAAATTTAAATTTGGATATTCAATATTTAAATTGAAATACTTAATTATACATTTTATTTATTAAATATTTTAGAATTTAATTTTTCTATTTCTAATTTTAATTTTTTAATATTATACAAAAAATAGTAAAAATATGTTTGACTGTGGTTTGTCATTATTGTCATAAGGGAAATCAAGGTTATAATAAATAAGAGAAACCATGTTAGTCCTATTACCTTACAATAAAAACAAAAAAGCATATGTAGAACTAAAAACATAAAAGCATATGTAGAACTGATAACGTACTTGGAAGTAATAGATAAGCATTATGAAAGAGTAACAATGCCATACTAATTAGAGAATAAGATATATAAGATTTAGTTTGGTTGGCTTACATGATTGGGTAGCTAAGTAAGCCCCTTTTGAACTTCGTTTAGAGGTAGGGGGTCTTCATCAATTAAGATTGGATTGGAATGTGTGCCCTCTCATYCTTGAATGGCTTCTCTGGAGCTACCAGATCCTCACTGTCATTGCCCTAGATTTGGGAGACTAAGATATCAATGCCAAAGGAAACTTTAAACACTGCTTCAAATTTCGTGTCCATTTAAATCCATTTTATTAAGGATGGCCAATYGTTGGAGGCATTTTTCCTCCACAACTTGGGCAATGAAAGATTTGTTGAGCCAATACAATGATGTCAACTTAGAGATCTTGGTATCCCTAGTTTGAAAGAATCATGTGTCACGAATCCATCCCTTGAATTCAACCTTAATTTTCTTTTTGGAAAGTCTCTTCCTCTTTTGCATAACTTACATCTCCATTTGAGCCATCTCTTTCTTGACTTCAGAAGAGAATCTAGCATGGAACTCCTTTGTTGCCTTACTGACATCCTTCTCTAGTATGGTGACATATCAAAGTAATTTTTTATTTTGGTGACTAGATTCTAGGTCATGATCTTTTTTAACCCTAGCCATGTTTAGAGGCCACATAAGGACAATAGTACCAAGAAGCGGGGGAAGCATGTAGTAGAGGTGGTTGTGAGCCAAGGTTGTGAGAAAGTGAGGTGAAAAGGGGTTATGATTGGGGTTCCCTGGACAAAGGAATTGGTTCTAAGGTTGACAATAGAATTCGACCACAAAAGTAGCCAACGATTGAGGAGAAACCAACTCAACTTCATAGATATCACAATTTGCCAGAGAACCAAAGTGTTGGAGCTAACAAAAGCTGGATCAAGGACAAGAGGAAAGAATATAAAAAACTAACCAATAACTTCAATAACGAGTTGCTAAGACCAGGTCTACGAAGGGATCCCTCGTCATTATTGCATGCCAAAGCTACAATTGTTGAAACGAACCTTGGACCTTCACCATTAGGTGTGGCTTGAAATAAAGAGGAACCTATTCATTCCATAATTTCACACAAACCCAGTCTTGTCATGGATTATGGATTTATTATTCAGTTTAAAGGCACATGGGCTAGTGCTACACTTTGTTAATTTCATGTACAATGTCTTACGTGCCAATGACCATTAAACACATCAAGGGTGTCGTGGTGCCAACTTATCACCCTATGCTGATGATTTTTTCTAATTTTAATTACTAAAAATAAAATTTAGCATTATGTATTGATTTTTATAATAAAATTAAATATTAAATATTTAGTTTTTGTATTTAAAAAATCTTAATTATACATTTTATTTACCAATTTGGTTGCTTTATATAATTTTCCAATGGATAATTTGGTATTAGTTTTTCATTTCATTAAAGACATATTTTATTTTACAATTTAATACAATTTTATAGAATGATTTTTTTAATAATTTATTAATTATATTTATATATTCAGTGAGTTACTTTATATAATTTATCCATAATTATTTTATATTATTGTTTATATAATTTGTGAAGAAATATCTTATACTAGATTTTTTCTTATTAAAGATTTTGATTTTTTTTTAAATGATTTAATGAATAGATTGATCATATTAATTATAATTTTTTAATTAATTTAATTCTTTTATATAATTTGTTAAAAATAATATATATATA
>JASDQU010103810.1:47568-59741 GCA_032191745.1 Picea mariana
GAGCCGGAATCAAACCCGGGCCTGTCGTGGAGCTTGAAGAGATAAGGCGGAGGAGCGAGAGAGGTATTTTGGGGGATGGGATTTGGTTTTCTTTGTGTGAATCCGGGACTGTTTTCGGTGGCTGCGCGTGGCCAGGGATTGCATCCGCTTGGCGACTCGGCGAGAGCTGGAGCTGTCGTGGCGTAATTTGTGTTGAAGAGATGAGGTGAGCGATTTGTGTTCATTCATTGTTCGCGGGGCGGCTTTCGCTGTGCATGTTGAGAGGCGGGAATATGCTGAGTTTTTGTGTAGTGCACGTGCCCTTGGCGGGTGCCTGCTTGGAGCGCTGGCATGCTAGTTGCTTTAATGGATGGGAGATATAATAGGGAAGGAAAAATTGAAAGCCTTTAGAATTTCGGAGCACCGGATTTGCAGTCTCGTGTTGCGTCTCGTGTTGGAGCTCCCTTCAGTCGAAAATAATGCAGATCTCGCGGAAATAACACCGGAAACGGTGTAAAAGCGGGCCAAAACATACCGCAAGAGTTCGAGATGACAAAATTTAGTGGAGATTTTTCAAAATAAGTGAAGAAGCTTTAAAGTCTGTTTTCGAGGAGTATCAGCTGCTGTGAGTTTTTGCCAAATCTGTTCTCTTTACGAAATTTCGAGCTCCACTGCCGTATTTAAGCGGTTTGAGGCAAAACGCGGTTAAATTTTGCCAAGTCTGTTTTCGAGGAGTCAAGCTGCTGTGAAAATTTTGCCAAATCTGTTATCTTTACGAAATTTCGAGCTCCAATGTGGTTTAATTGCCGTGTATGAGGCATAACGCGGTCAAATTTCAGCACGTCTACGAGAATTTGAAACAAATTTGCCGTTAATTTTGTACGTCTTTGCAAGAAACCGAAGGAAGAAGTGAAGTGCAGGCTATAAGCTGTAAGGTCTATCGGAATTGTTTTGATTTAGTCCGGATTTAATGAAAGCGCCAGATCAGACG
Source organism: Picea mariana (assembly GCA_032191745.1). Lineage (NCBI taxonomy): Eukaryota > Viridiplantae > Streptophyta > Pinopsida > Pinales > Pinaceae > Picea > Picea mariana. Next base: position 48,539 of record JASDQU010103810.1, read on the forward strand.
GAAAGCTCGAAAATCTGCTATATTGCTAGAAGTCCAGATTATTTGCAAGTTTTCAAATTTTATTGAGACTTTACAGGCTTTCATTTCAATCAAGCCTCTGAAAGGGAACGGTAGAACAGCCGTTAGATTGCTAGAACTCTAGCATGTTTGCAATATATGTTCCTCATCCCAGACTTCAAAGCTTTTCATTAAAATCAAGCCTTTCATAGGGAAAGCAGGCACCAATTCCTGTTAGATTGTTGCAAATCCAGCTTGTTTGCAAGTTCTTAAATTATAGTCCTATTCTCGGATTTTAAAAGGTTTTTGATTTCAACAAAGCAGCAACATGAAATGGCTTTGTCTCCTCGTGCAAATGCGACCGCGGGGTCTCCGAAGGAAATAGTAACATTGTCAGTAAGCCAGGCGACTGTGTGTCCTCCGTCCTCGTTGCATCCGGGCCCTGTTCGATCCTCAGATCTCTCGTACTCAGCTGCATTAAATTCTAGTTTTGGTTTCCCTTTTCAAGATTTCAGAACACAAAGAATACCGCCTCCTAATAGCCATTGCATGGAGCTTCCCCACCCTCAGCTTCCTTTCGAAGGTAAATATTATTACATAAAATTTCCTGGATTGTTCTCGCAACGAAATCGCGAGCGTCTAAGATAAATGTTCGTCTTAATGAGATTTATTTAGAATGCACTCCCGTCGAATTAATTGATCATGCGGTCGCAGGTTCGAAACCGCCGCACGACTTCCTTTCGTTGTATGGTGACTCCTCTTCAAACCGTGTGGAACACAGATCTAGTCAAGGTAAACTATCTGGTCTTACCGTATTTTCAGCGAAGAGACCCTCCGACATCGAATGACATTTACTATCTCGTCTTTTGCAGCAAATTCCACGCACCTGAAGACGCAGGATTTTTTACAACCTCTCGAAAGGGGCGGCAAAAATAGTAATATCAAAGGTCTGGAGGTTTCATCCGCCGAGGCCTCTGCTGCAACTCCTGCCTCTTCCGTTGAGCATGTTCTTCCGGGCGGTATCGGTACTTACACTATAAGCCACATTTCGGGTTACAGCCAGATAAACGGCAAGTCTGAGATTCCCGTGGTCCACGTAAACGTTGCAGAAACAAAACCAGAAGTGACCAGGGCTGCATCGAGCACCAATTACGGAGGAGGCGCATTCACATTGTGGGAAGAACGCATTCGTGCTGTGGACGGGAATCGAACCTCCGACGGCCTGGCTGCAACTGATTTCAGCAAAGGTAACTTTTTGTTTTGGTTACATTGTTTTTCTGCAAGGCTTTTTGATACATGCAATGGAATTCAAGGCTTTCTTTTTATAAATGTCATTCAATGCATTTGCTTGGGGCTAATTTTGGCAAATTAAGCTTTGGGTTTGTGGGCCTCTCCAGAATATTTGGAAAAATCGGGGTATTGGCCAGCCGTTAGGGCAAAGACAGACTTGTCCTTTCCTGCAAAGACTGCTTTTAGCCTCAGCACGGTGGAGACCAGTCAGCAGCCACTGCCTTCTTCCAGCAAGTAAGCAGTATGCCATCAAGTTATCTTTTCTCTAATATCCGGATCTCACAATAGTTACTTCAGGTTTTTGCTTTATCTTCAAGTGTAATATATTCCAAACCGACATCTTCGACCGCAATTGCATAAACAAGCTCTGGATGTGATGGCTTCCAGGCAACGGCTACAGACAGGTCAAGGTTTTGTTGAGATGATCAAGTCTATTAAAGCCATCTCCGAAGATGACGAAGACGAGGAGGATGAATATGTGGATCGGAGTCGGGAGAGCCGAAAGGAATGTTCATCTCAGAAAGGTACGATTGCTATGGTTCTTGGTTTTTGTGTGGGCGCCTCATTCGATATGCCTGCAAGTTTTTGGGGATTTTTATTCATTAAATCAATTAAACAAGGTGCCTTAAATTTCTTAGCGAGGCAATCTAGGCTGCCATTCTCCCCGAGCGTGATCCAATAGACTGGAATGCTTAGCTGGTCGAACTTCAATACCTTATGATCATTTGCATGGACGTTTCTTTGTCAGCGTCTCGGACTTCACAGTTAGAAATCTATGAATTGGCAGAGAACTGACAAGTTTTGTTGGCAACATAGATTGTCGTTCCATATTAGACTAATGTGAAATATCAAAAATATATTTGTACCGTAGTCTCACAACACCTACTTAGTTAATGACATGCTAATGCAAGTTGTATCTGACCTTTTACCACTTTTCATTATGGGGGTTTTATCTTTCTAGGTTTTGTTCAAATCGTCTCGATTTTCTTATAGTAACACCTTTAATTGATATTTTGTAGTTATATTTGATGCTTGTTCCTATATCATACGATCTCTTAAGGCAGACATGCATCTATGTGGCCTACATGTTTTCCTTTCCCAAGACCCTTTCTAATTCATAGGCTGGGCATGTGTCTTTGTATCCTACGTCGTTTTCCCTTTCCCGAGATCCATTCTAATTCATCTGGCAGATTAATTTTAGTCGGATTTTTCTTATTAATTCCCTCCCATCATTTGTTATGATCGTTCTCTTTTCTCTCTCTTGTCATCTGTGTCAAATGCTTGTGCTGTTTTAAGGTATGGTTGCTGGGCAATGTTTATGCTGTCCGCAAGTCGTCTTTAATGAACAATTCTGACTCTATGTTAGAGTTGTATTTGTACGATTCTGCGCAAAAGGGTATATGGATGGATTCCCTGTGGCACAGAATTGCACACCGTGTAGGTCATATTTCTGCATACATTGTGTTGTTCTGAAACATGTCAGAGAAGGGATATTTTTGGCCGATTTGCAGAGTGCATAGGCATTGCCATGGTTGCAGATCCTATGCTTAATTCTTTGAGGGCAATCTATTTCAGTGTTGCAAATATGTCCGATTTCTCCCAATATTTCCGATTTTTCCCCAGTTTTCAAGTTGCCAATTTTTCTAAGCTTTGCAGATCCAAGTTGATGCCTGCCGATATTTTCTGATGTTTTCCGTAATTTTCCTCGATATTTCTGATCAAACCCTCGGAGATATATTCTCCCATTGCGACAATGATATATTCTGTCAAATCAACCAAGAAAGAAAATCCAGCTCTTCAAACTCATAATCAATGGGAATTTTAAGGAATATTAAACAATGACAGCAGACGTTAGCATCAACATGACAGTTGTCTCTGGCCACATGAACAACCTATTGTTTATGATTTTCCATGATAGGTCATAATCCATAATTCTGGCAAGAACTGCTTTCAATGTACTTATTTTGTCATTTAGTTAATCAATCTTCTTTACCATAATGCTTGGCTGACGGCGTCAAGATCTATTAGTGTCTTTCACTGCTGCTGTGTTGCCCTCATTTTTCTTTATCATGTGGTGCACCGTGCATGTCCATTAGCTGATGAAATGGCAGTAAATGTGTTCTAGGAACCTTAAATATACTTAGTCTCCGCTGTGCATAGATGACTGTGTGCTTGAAATTGGATTACATAATGAACTAACTGTTATTACTAACTATAGGTGTTAACATGCTATATTAACCTCTTAGGATTTCTATTTTAGGGGAAGGAAAGATGCATTGGATAAGGGTTTTGTATCTGAAGCTATAATATTACCTTTCAGGTGATCCACCACCAAAGGCTGATGGGAGAAGCAATGATCAGAAAGCCAACACTCCCAGGTCCAAGCATTCTGCAACTGAACAGCGCAGGAGGAGCAAGATCAATGATAGGCAAGTTATGCCCACTCTTTTAGATCATTTAAATATACTTGGTCCGCTGTAGTGTTGCATCTTTGCCAATTTTTCTTTTTCTTTTTTTTCATATTTATCTTTGACTCATTTAGGAAAGTCTTACACTGTATGCACAACTTATTTTATCCAAGAATATTGCTCCAATCTGACACCACAAGCGCTGTACTGCATTCTAATGCTAGACATTGGAAATTCATTGTATTGCACCTTTACATTTATAGATGGTTGGCACCAGAGAATCAATCTTTAGGGTATTTTGCAATTGCAGTTGGTGGGAGCCTTTATGGTTGTTAATAGTTATTGGCAGCCATTGATCCTTAAATCACATGAGTATAGGCTGCATGTTGCATGTAACAAATTCATATTCATTGTTTAGATTAAGTTTTAACAGTTCCAGTAGATAAGAGGAGATAGCAGTTTTGACACAGGGAATTCTGACTGTAGTTAGCGTCAGCATGACTATCCTTGAGTCTAGGTTTGAGAAGAATTATTGCCATGAAATGTGTTCATAGCTGGAAATCTTGAAAGTAACTCCATATTTTCATGGCATATGGATAATTTCTATCATGTCTAAATAGATGCATTTGTGCTATTAATTATGCATTTACTATTATCTGAGTTGGTCAATCTGTTAAAACTTAAGAGTAGGAGTACAGGTCAGGGTTAGATGCTGTCAACTTAGCTTAAATGGTTGGGTAGAAGTTATTTATGAGAAGTCATGCTGAGTATAAGTTATAATAAATACAGCAGTCTCAACCAAGAATGCAATATAATATAGCTAAAATAATAGGGTGAGGCCTTTAAGTTAAATGCGATAGACCTAATCTTTATTCTAATTTCTCAAAAACAGAGTATACAATTTATGTCCTTAATATAGTTCTATTTCTATTTTCTTTAAATTGCTTCAAGTCATATTCTTATGACATGCAACATGAATAACTACCCGAGCATGTGAGAGCCCTGCTTCCTTTTTGAATTGGTACTTTAATGGACTCAAAAAAACAGAGCTTCACATAAGAGAAAATGGAAGGAGTTGTAGTTCCCAAGGGGAACTATTTTTGGTCTATATATGACCAATGTACAACGTGCACCATGTTGAAATCATCTAGTTAAAACACTAGTTTCATGATTGAGCACAATCAAAACTATACATAGATTGTCTAAAATCTATAAAACATTGAATATCTGAGATATGTAGTTAGCCTTTCATAGCCTTTCAATGTTTAGGATTCTTAATGGTTTGACAACCATTTCATCTTCTGGTCTCTAAGTTTTTAATATCAATCTTGAAGGCCACTACAACAAACCCTTATAATTAACAGGCTCCCTCTCTAATTCTGTTCAACTATTTCTATCATCTCTGTTTTAGGTGTCTTGTGTCAGTTTCTTTCACTAGTTTTTCTTTCCAAGGCGATCTTTTGGATTTAAATATAATTCACCCGTATGAGTTTTCTGTTTAGAATTTAGATTGAGTGTGTCCGTAATGTGTTCTTTTGCAAGTTATGGTTTCCACCTAAACTGCTGTTCACAAATTCATCTTCTTCTCTCTCTCTCTATGCCAGCCTTCAGATTTGGGATGTTTAGTTAACAGTGTATTGAATCCGGTCACCTTTTCATTCACAATGAGATGAATGAAATTTAGAGAGCCCGCTGAATGGGGAATTAGGATAAGTTTGCATGGTTATGAGGGATTTTCTTCATCGGCTGAAAAAAAAACATAACGTTTTGAAAATAAATGCTTATATATCTGAACCCTGCTTGAGCCTAATTAAGAGTCAAATAAGTGAAACATGTAACACAATGTAGAGCTATATGGATAGTGGGGTTTGTTGGGCCAGCCATACTGTATTTCTTTTAAGTTTAATGTTCAATGTATTGAAACCCTTATCATGAATAACTCAGCTGTATTATTTGTATTCTTGTAAGAGTTCAGCATACAAGTACTTGTTTTTTTAAACTGAAACAGAAATTATATTCACTCAAAAAAGCTGCGCCAAAGCTAGCAGCGAATTACATCCAGCTGGACACTTTTGACTTACACAAAATGGAACAAAGATCTGAGCGTACATCCAAAAGTTTAAAAGTTACAACTAAACAGAAATTCCATGTTGGTATACAGGTGGCTTGTCTAACATAACTACCCAAGATAGATATTACCCGAAAATACATTCTACTGGCAATGAAGATGAACACTTCCTTCTTCTTCTTGCCCCTCACCAGATTGAGGATAGCATGGGCCTTCAATTTCCATGGATCATGAAGCTGATGGACCGTTTCATCTTCCTTTGGCACTGCCTTGAGTGAATTCTCTGTTCCCTGGTTGTTACAAGCCATGGAGAGAGATTCCATTCGCTGAGTGAGAGTTAATCTTTGAATCCTGTTGCACTCTGTTTCCATTGAGTCCATTCTCTATTTCTGGAGCAACAAAATGCTCATAACATTGGCATTGTGAGTGGCACATGCCTGTTCCAATTCAGAAATTTTAGAAGAGAATACCATCAAAGAACTGCTATTGGCCTGACTGATCTCCTCATGTTGACGAAGGACCCGGAAAATCTCTGATGTCTGCATTGTCCATAATTGCTCTGTCCTCAAAATATGCAGGGTCAAATTCCAAGACGCTTGCCAAGAATCTGAGAGGATCAAGAAGACTCCTGCAATTGGGGACGTGGACCTGAAATCGAAATTGATAGCAGGCATGCCAGGAAACCCAAAACCAACCAAGCTTAGCCCATCCACGGGGCAAACAGATAATTCAGACTGATATAGAAATCTTGAACCATTCCAGAAATCCCAGAAATCATGAACCTCAAAACCACCAACAAAAATGCCAAAAGGAAAGAGCCAGACTTCCAGGACTTGCCTTTGCCTTAACTCTGAAACTGAATTGGAGGAAGGAAATTACCAACATCAAAGAAGGACAGCTTCCCTGCGCCACAGACAAAGCCTCCTGAAAATCTTCTAAAACGCAATGCTCCAGAGCCAGCTTGAACTGCCACCAACCAACGCTTGACACAGGCACAGCAGGAGTCAGAAGGAAAGGGAAAGATAGAGGCTGCCTCCAAACTGTACATGGTGAAACAAAAGAAACCACCCAGAGAACATAGAAACATCCACCGAGACCCCAAACCAACAAACTCAAATACCAAAAGACCTGCAATTCGCTCTTGAAGAGAACCCAACGCAGCCATATTCCCACATTACCACAGCCGGTACACCAAATAGCATCGAATAGCCACGAGTTGAGCTGACCATTGCATATGGGCCTGTGGAACAGAGCACCTCATGCCACCTTTCCCAAGGCACGGCCAACTTATTTGCATTGAATATTTCATGTTGAACAGTGTGCCCATTAATAACCACTAGCTCTTAGAGTTAGAGGATGTGTCTAAAATTCAATTCCCTATTTTTTTACAATGTTCCGGGCTTAGTTCAGTGGCTAACTTAGCCCAGTGATCCGCCTCATTCAACTCACACTTTATGTGAAAGAATGAGATTTTTTCATAACGAGAGAGATCTTGATTGATTTTGGAAAGAAGAGTTTTTAGTTTAGACCCAAGTGGATTAGATGAGGATGTGTCTAAAGTTCAATTCCCAATTTTTTAACAATGTTCCGGGCTTAGTTCAGTGGCTAACTTAGCCCAGTGATCCGCCTCATTGAAATCACACTTTATGTGAAAGAATGAGATTTTTTCATAACGAGAGAGATCTTGATTGATTTTTGAAAGAAGAGTTTTTAGTTTAGACCCAAGTGGATTAGATTGGGCGATCATTGCTTTTATGATCAACATTGAATCTCCAAAGACTATCAAAGATCAAACACCTTCCTCAATGGCAATAGAAAGACCACACCACACCACAGTTGAGAATGCCTCTGCCAGATTATTCGAAGTATTTCCAAGTCCCTAAGCGTAATGTGCTATCTTATTTCCTCCGGGGTCATGAAGACTCCCCCCCTGCACCTGCCACCCCTGCATATAAGTACTTGTTAGTAGTTACTGTACATATTAGATTTTTGTACTCAAAATAAAAGGAAAATGGAATGATATTATCAGTTTGTTTGATTAGCAATGGGATACTAATTTAACAAGTTTCTGATGATGTCAACAACTCAGATTTCAGATGCTGAGGGATCTAGTGCCACATAGTGATCAAAAGAGAGACAAAGCATCGTTTCTTCTTGAGGCAAGTTGAAGTGAATATGCTTGGTTTCCCTTCTAATCTATGAAGCATTTTACAATTGGTGTTAAGCTGTATAATATTGCAGTGTACAGCCTTGTAATTGGGTCTAGATGTTCATTTGGATGCCTTTCCAGGTTATCGAATACATCCAAGTTTTGCAAGAAAAGGTCCGGAAGTATGAAACAACGGAGCAGAGCTGGAACCAGGAAAGGATGAAAACTATGGTCTGGGACCTATGCAAGGTGAATATTTTCATTTAATATGACAAAAAATGGTATTTCTGATTCCAGGCTCATTATTCTAAACTCTTAATGACTTTTGCTAATTTCATTTTTAGCTTTCTGGTTTGCTTGCTATGTCTGTCATTTTTATTACTGAAGTCTTTCTGGTTTATGCTATATGAAAGTCTCTTGGCCTCATGCAAGATTGTTTCATTATAGCAAGAAATATTATTTTAATTTTTGTGTAAATTACCTATGGTGTGTATCAAATGTACAAGGTATTCTCATCCTTTGTTCCTCTTTTTCTACTGTGTAATGATTTTCGAATGAAGCATCTGACCTCAAAATATAAGTTAAAATGTATCACTTTATGAATTCATGCTAATAATGTTGTATTTGTTTGACAGAAAAGCCCAGGGCACGGAGAAGTGCCCTTGGATGGCTCTCGAATAGTTGTTGGCACTCTTTCAGACTCAAAACAAAACAATGAAGTTGGTGATCCAGCTAAGTCCAAAGTTACTCCAAATGCATTGCGTTATGAAAATGGTACTGCTGGTACAGATATGCACCCAACTTCACAGAATCTGATACAGCCTAATAAGTCTACTCCTGTTATTCCTGGCTGTGCCCCTTCTTACAAAGAGAAGGAAAATATTGGTGCTTTCAACAAGTCAATTCCTCCGACTCTTTCCATGCAACAGTGTGTATACTCTCCTTTTGGCAGGAGTTATATACATTCCACCCATCCTAAGGGGCAGGCAACATCTGAAATCCATTCTTTACAAAGTATTCAGGGTATAACTCCTACATGCATTCCAGCAAACGCATACAATTTTGATAAAGAGAAAGATGGCGACTCTGCAGCACCTGTCCAGCTGTCACATTTTCAAGGAAATACTGTTACTGTGGCAAAAACTACCAGTGGGCATGAAAGTCAGCGGTCTGAATTAAGGTCATCTCAACTCTCACCAATTCAACAATATTCGAGCCAGAATGGAGGGATATTGCTCAAAGATGAAGCTGCAGATACAAAATCAGCATCTAAGTCAGAAAATCAGCATTCAAGTGCATATTTTAACAGCTCTCCAACGTCATCTCAGTATGTGCCTCAATCAGAAGCTGAACTAGCAAGTAGGCAACCACAACCACGTTCCTCTTCTCCTGACCAACACAGGGCAAGTGAACCTCGATTGGCTGCTAGTGAACAGGAGGAACTTGTGATCCAAAGTGGTGTCATAAATGTTTCAAGTGTTTACTCTCAAGGGTAAGATTACTGCTGCCTGTATTCTACACACTCTGAGCTTTCTATTGGACTTCTTTACTCTTTTACTACAGTTGATTGACAGCGGAAACTGTTTTGGAGATCTGTTCAAGTTGTCTTTTCTACTATGATTATCTGATTGTATATCATTATAGAACTGTATTTTAGTTAAGATTCTTATATCATGGAGGGGAAGACCTGCAACAAAAGAGACTATAAAGGTCTCTAAATTTCCAAACAAAAGCAAGTTGTTAGACTCAACATAAATAGCAATCTGATTTTGCCTTGGTCCCTGTAAAACTGAGTTGTGATTCTGGCCATAGCATTCCAATTCTTTTTCATCAGGCACTGTAGCTGTCCAGTAGGAGCAAAGTAGGTACATTTTCTAGGTTCCCTTCAAGTGAGATACAATTTCACTGCACTTGATTGACAGCAGTAACTGTTTTGGAGATCTGTTCAAGTTGTCTATTACCATTTGTATGTGATTGTATATCTTTATGGATCTGTATTTTAGCTAAGATTCTCATATCATAGATGGGAAGACCTGCAGCAAAAGATATTATAAAGGTCTCCAAAATTCTGAACAAAAGCAAGTTGTTAGAAACAACATAACCAAGAACCTGATTTTGCCTTGATCCCTGCAAAACTGAGTTGTGATTCTGGGCCCTGGCCATAGCATTCCAATTCTTTTTCATCAGGCACTGTAGCTGTCCACTAGGAGAAGAGTAGACACATTTCCTAGGTACCCTTCAAATGAGATACAATTCCCTGAACACACTCCCAGTTTAATATGATTTAAGAATTAGTTATATTTCTCACTGAAGGTGTTTATTCCTTTGGAAACCTTGTCCTTCTTGATGTCCTTGTTTTTCTCCCATCTGTTTTAGACAATGTAGGAGATTCAATTTTCCCTTTGGAGGGTCCTTGCTAGTTTCCATAAATTTTATTTTCCATACTGAATCCTCTGTATTTGGTTTATACTTGTCTGAACATGCTCTCTAGCATTCTTTGCTTATTGTTGAGAGTGTTGTGTTTTTCAAGGATCATAAGAAAAAGGTACAAGCGATGGATAATCGGAAAATTAGTAAAAATTAGGTACAAAACTTGTGCTGTCAATGAGAATACTTCATAAAGTTTGTTGAAGGGCGAATGAGCAAAAGTCTTTTAGTAACTTTTTCGTAATGAACAATGTCGATTATTCTCAATGCTTTCACCAGCAAATCACCACCTAGATTTTTTTCTTCTTTCGTAGCAAAAACACCTAAGGAATTTGCCCTCAAACATTATATTTTTCCTAGCAAAATTGTATTTGAAATTTATCTTCCCTGCTGTAAATTTACAAAAAGCTTTATTTTTCTCCAAATGAATCATCAAGTAAAAATGGTCTGTCTCTGCCAAATTTGTGCTTGGAAGGAATGCAGTAGTAAAATTTGGCCCAGTTAACTAATCAACCAGAAATATATGACACAGAGGGAGAGAAGAGGTAATCAAAATGAAATTTTGCACAGTAATTTCATACCCCAAAACTAATAATCAAAGGAAAATGTACATCTTTGTAATGTTTTAGCAAAGTGATTTCAGGGTCTTTTTTGACAACCCAATTAAGTGTTTACTGATAGGTATGTAAAAGTACAAATTGATATGGGAGGGTCCCAAATATGCTAATATACATGTAGCTTCTCTAAACCTTAGCATAGTTTGTAAATTTGCCAAATCAGTGTTGCCAGAAGTGGGAGCGTTTTAGGAAGCGGGAGCGTCGGAAGCGTCATTTTCCAAAAATCCTCGGAAGCGAAGCGTCTGTT
>JASDQU010103810.1:95954-106533 GCA_032191745.1 Picea mariana
TGGGATAACCTCATCAGAGGCTTGGCTACAAATAAAAGAGGACTTCACAAGGATTGAAGGATGGACCAACCACCAATGACCATGTGACACATGGAAAGGATGAAAGGGATCCAAAAAGAGAGAAGGGGGGTCCTAGGATGACTCCAAGACCAATAATAGGTTGGCATGTGGTAGATGGGAAAGGACCCCAAAAGGTCATTTCCTGGATGAAAATGCTTGGCCATCTACGAGGTTTTATTTTGGGAATGATCTCTTGGTCAGTGAGGCACCTTGAGAGAGGGAAAACCAGAAAGGAAGCTTGATAGACAAAGGGGGAGTGGGGAATGGAATATTGGGTTCATTTCTCCTTCCAACTAACGAGAAAGAAACACAAGTCAAAGAAGAACTGATAAAGTGGTTTGATTGGTTGCTTAGGGAGGACAAAATTCTTCTACTAGTTGTATCAATGCCTAGATTTTTAATGAAGTGCAAAGGGGGAGAGATTGTTAAAGACCAATATGATGAGAAGATTATTTTGTGGGATGAATACTATACAGAGCCAAGGGAGTTAAAATAACTTTTTTCTATAAGATTAGCATTAAAAAAACATGCATTTGTTCCTTTGTATTTGAGCTTTATTCCCGAGATTAATTGAAAAGTGAGCACATAGCCATTTTATTGCTAGAGTTTTCCTAGAATGGGTTATGTGGGGTAAACCCTTGGTGTTATTGAATATGTTGACGGTATTTTCATTGTATTTGATTATTTACATGAAATGCACAACCATAGATCTATGCACAACAAACTAACACTAAGAGGTAGCATGAAATGTGCATAGTATAAAATTCAAAACACAACAAAATTATTTTATTGTTATTTCCACATCAAAAGATTTGAATAGAGGTATGTACTGGTGATTTGCCTTAGCCATAGTCTGAGCGATTACATATCACATGTGGATTGAGAAGAAGATGTAGATGGTGCCAAATTACTTAGATTATCAATATGATCTATAAGTTTTCATTATTGCAGGTAAAAATTCCATATTTTGCTTATATTATTTCAAATAATTTCATTTATCGCTTCTTCAACATTTTGGCTTATATGCAAGTCCATGTTTTAGTTTATCCTTATGTATCACTTTGGTTCATGCATGTCTCTAGGTTTTTCTTAATGGAGTGATCTAAGTTAGATGATAAAGTTCAAATTCGTGAGATCACAAAGGCATGAAGATGTTTATGCAAAAAGGTGTGGGTTGAAGGAAGTTACATGCCAAGAAGTTACAATGCAATATTTGTGCCCCCCTAAAATCCATAAGAAAATGTTGTGGGTGAACGAGTCTCTGAGAAAATATTTTGGTGTTGTAAGATAAGTTGTTGGAGCACGAGAGTTTGCACTCCCAGGGTTGCTAATAACCCAAGGCCTACAAGCCCAATGTCACAGGAAACACTGTAGAACCCAAGATATCACAATCCCAAGTTTGTGAATAGCTCTAGGCTTGCAAACCCGAACTTGTAGGAAAAGTTGTAGATTTCATAAAATTGTAACCCCAAGGTTGTGGACAATGCATGGCTTACAACCCCGTGGATGAAAGAGAAGTTGCATAACCAAAGGCTTGCAACCTCAACATTGTAGAAAAATGTGTAGAGTGTGAGAAACCATAACCCTTATGTTGTGGACAATCTAAGGCTTGCAACCCCACAATTACAAAATTTGTGGAACATGAAAAGATAAAAGGAGGAGTTTCCAAGGTTGCAAATAAATAGAGATTTCTAGTGGAAGTCAAACAATTGGATGATGAGTAGATAATGTTGGGATTTGTAAATCATAATCCTATTGAGATTCTAGTTTGATAGGAGATTTGTTGTGTTTATGTGTACACTTATATGACGAAAGGGGACTCAAGTGGTATTTGTCCAAAAGGCACAAGTATAAAATTTGTGGTTTTTTTTAAATACAAGCTTTGTATTAAAAGTATTGGTTATTCTTGCTAAAAATATTTATGTAACGTTTGGAGTATGCATAGTGTGTTCAATGGACTTTTTGCATTAAATTTGATTTTAGTTTTGTAAGCTAGAAGATAATACATTATCATGTATGCAATAACTCAATTCCAAAGCACATCACAAACACCTTGTCACTTGTAGATTGGATTTTGCAAGATTAGGTTGAGGATGAGAAGGTCATTGGATGCAACCAACAACTTTAAGCAACCCGCAAGATTAAGTTCTTGGTTCAAAGGAAAATATAACTTTGTGGATTGTGCAAGGTTGGATTATGGTTTTGAAGAAACCTTATAAGGTTTGGTTGTGAGAGATTGGACAAACATGCAAGGATAGGTCATGAGAGATGCACGAGTCATGAGAGTAAATTGTGGAAGATTGTAAGAACAAATTAGAGGAAGTTATATAAACAATGGAATTGCATATTTTTCCAAAAATGGGGGGCCTGAACTGATTGGAAGTTGAACAAGAAAAGATTTGAAATGGATAACTTTTTTTGCTCTATGGTCCTTAAGCCACATGCTAAAGCACTTGTAAAAAAGCCATGAGTTTGAATACTATGACATGCATTACAATTACATCTGAGTTTTGATAATAGGGGCATAATAAAAGGTCGCGGGACACATCTAGAACATCTCTTATTATTTTGCTATTAGAATGGATTAAGTTCCATGGAAATAATTTACAAGTAAAGTCACAAGTAAAGTTGGTTGATGGCTTACATGAGATGCTACTCTAAGATAAACTTATATAAGAGAATATGCCCCTTGAATTCTATTTCGTTGTGTATTGTATTCAACAGTTAGTTAAAAGCATAGTTGTGATACTATCGAGTATCCTTGAGTATTGTCCTAAGAATGAGGAATAACATCGAATGTTGTCAAAGGTGCAGAGTGAAGATGAGGGTGGGAATATGGAGCCTTCCATCCTGAAATAAACCCTATAAGTAAATTAGGCATTCCATACACATATATATTAATATGTTATATATTATAATGCATACATATTTAAAAAAGAAAGGTGCATAATGCCAAATTAATTGCAAAAAACATAGATTTTAATGTTATCATTAAACAAATACTACATTATTAACTATGATTTATAGTAAACTGGAGAATTTAAAGTATCAACTGATACTATCGAGTATCCTTAAGTATTGACCCAAGGATGAGGAATAACATCGAATGTTGTCAAAGATGTAGAATGAAGATAAAGGTTTCCATTTTGAAATAAACCCTAGAAATAAAGTAAACATTCCATACACATATATTAATATGTTATATATTATAATGCATGCATATTTAAAAAAGAAAAACACATAATGTCAAATTAATTGAAAAAACATAGATTTTAATATTATCATTAAAAAAATATTGTATTATTAAGTATGATTTATAATAAATTGAAGAATTTAAAACATCAACTGTTTACTAAAAGTAAAAGAAATAAATACCATTAACCACTATGAACATGACTAATCACATAATATAACATAATTTAAGATACAAAATCGAAAATCATTGTATGCTCCTAACAATGGTTACCGTTGTAACACATTACCATAACCATGCATTTTCCAATGCTTGAGAGGCTCTTTAACTTTGTCACGTCTCTAAAGAACAAAAGTAAATCCGCTATTTGCATTTCCACCAAATGTAAATAAACAATTAGAAAAAAGCCTTCCACAAACCAAAAAAATGATATATTTTCAAAGTTATTTATTTAGAAAAAGCATATACATTAAATAATAAATTTTGGGCCATATATCAATTACCACTTTGCACCAACCACACACCCTCTAGTTCCTGCCCTTCGACAATTGACAAGACGATCTCCAAGATGTTCTTTTATATATGAATGGTAATGCTCAATAAAGGTTGTTCTAATGTTAATGACAACACCAAACAATATCATATTGATCAAGGTCTTGAAACACTATAGAGAATTCAATTTCCTTGACCAATTGTTGTGCATCCATCACTATCTTTCACATAGTGATTACCCAACCCTTTGGAATCACTAATTTTTAGATTTTCAAAGCAAGACCTTCTATACTATTTGGGGAAAATATACTTATCATGGGAAAATGTGTGGTAGTGATTTTGGGAGCACTTAAGAGTAGGCTCCTGAACACACTTTCAAAATTTTCCAAGGAATGCATTTAAATAGTTAGAGAGCATGCTTTCGAAAAACAATTTTAATTGGGAGAATTTAGGTAGCACTTTTGTGGCTTTTCATTCTTAAACAAGGTTAGAACAAAATCTTCTAAAGCACTCTCTAGTAACGCTAGTTGACTCAAAGCTCTTTTGACTATTGTTAACTAAGTAGTCAATATTTTCCATGCCCCCATGTATGGTGTGCGTACTCCCAAGTATGTTGAGTAACTTGAGTCACTATTTAGCATACTCATCAATAATGTTATCACATTAAAATGTTTTTTGTGTGTGTGTTTTTTACACTACCAAGTATATTAAGTCCCTTACCTTGTCAATGTTGTGGCGCTTGTCTTGCTAAATACGACTTTAGTCCAAGTTTGGTACTTATAGTTAGAAGGAAATATGTGGAAAAGATAGTTACACATGTGAAAATTGCATATGCAGTTAGAGCCCAAATGTATATTTATTATGGTAGTTCTTATCATGGGGATGTAGGCTTTGATCCTAGTAGGTCTTCTCATATGTTGTAATTAGTTAGTTATTTGAGGCCACAAACTCCACTTTTGTTCATGTTTTTGGTCTTGTTGTCGAAGTAAATAAAGGTCTCTTCTTGAATCCAAACTCTATATAATTGTTTGTAATTTCACATTAGGGTTGATATTGCTTGCAGAAGCTACAATCATGTGTACTCTATGTAATTTTTCATTTATTAATATTTTCATTTTCCATGAAGAATTGTTGGTAGCCACTATGAATGTTACAGGTTGCTCATTCTTATGCACTAGATGATGTTGCATACTACATATTTTACATTGCATATTGGATGCTATGGAGATAACTTGTAGAGTTGGAAACCAACTACAACGTAGATGAAGGGAAGGAGGGAAAATGACAAGACTTGAAGGAAACAACCATTCAAGAAAAGAGTAGAAGAGCTAGAAAGAACAAGAGACTCATCTAAAATGAAGTTTAAATAGACCTGGAAGAGCCATAACCAATGAAAAACTTGCAGAGTTATTGAAGGGAAGAATCATTTCATCCAAGATGGATGTTTCAAGCCATAGAGGAAGTTTGAATCTAGAAGATAACTTAGACTATATCAATAAGAGGGACAAATAGTTTCAATAGGAAGACATTGTATATCCCATGAGATGGTGTTCATAGTGACTAGTTTCAAGGCACATGAAACCATGTTATGGGAGCACATGTAGAAGGAAAACAGTTAGGAAGGAAAAGGAGAAAATTGGAACATAAACAACGATGGTTCCTAAGCTCAAGTTTAAGTTTATGCTTGTAAAATATATTGTATCTTTTCAAGCAATTTCAAAATTAAAAATGGAAAGGATAATGTTTAGTAGTTGAAAATGAATGTTATAGGTTGTCCATTACATTAGAAAATTATGAATGTGAAAAGCAAATGGTGGCTAGATATCTATATTTTGAATGGAATTAAATTTACCATTTAGGATGAACTTAATATGCATAAGATTGACTCAATAGAAGAGGTTTTCCAATTGGCTATGAAAGTTGAAGATAAATTACAAAGAAAGGGAAAAAGATACATGTAAAGAGAAATGACTACACATACCAAAAGAGGGAAATAAATAGAACAAGCTCTACATCCAGAGAAGACTCATCAAGAGAGGAGAATATGGAGAGTTCTAGACTAATGGGCAAGTCATAGCCCAAATCGATAGGTTTGAGAACTGATTTTGTAGGTATGGGAAGAGGATTCAATTAAAACAATAGAAGACATGGACGAGAGTAGAGAGAATATGGAAGATGATCTAGAGAAATGGAAAAGGTATAGAGGTCTAATGAAGACATACAATTGTTTTACCTATGGAGAAGAAGAGAACTAAGCTTTTGAGTGTCAAAAGAGAAAGGAAGAACTCAACAAGTGAGATTGGCTCGATTGGATGGGAACATTGTAGATTGGTTAATGGGCAAGTTGCAACCCGAATAGGTAGGTTACAAACCTGATATGGTTATGGAAGATGATTTAATCAAAACCATAAAAGACATGGAAAGGTGTAGACAAAATATGGAAGGGGGTGGAACTCAAGACTAAAATTACCCATGGTTATAGGTCCTTAACCAAAATGTCAAACTAATGAATTCAACCAGGGCACATGTCAATGGTAGAAATAGAGAAGATGAAGAGGATCTATAAAATATGGAAAAGTTATAGAGGTCCAATAAGGAGATACAATTGTTTCACCTATGAAGAAGAAGGGAATTGAGATTTTGAGTATCCAAAAAGGAAAGAATAACCTAACATGTAAGATTGGGTCAAGATGAAGAGAAAACATATGAATCTAATCAAGGACATGGAAAAACTCTAATGACAAGGAAGGTTGTTATTGCAATGCCCCAAAAGTCTCAACACATAGATGATATTGAAGACATGGATAGAATAGCGCTAGTTGCATATAGACTTGCATTGCTTACCGACGTAAAATATCACATTGTGTTTCATTTATCTTTGTTAAAGAAGTATGTGCATGATCCTAACCATGTTAGTGATTGGGCTTTGATCCAAGGGGCACTAGAGGGAGACTTACAAATACAACTAATTTGCATCCTTAATAGGCAGTTTACTTTTCTTTGTTACACTCCTAATGAAGTGGCATGGGGAGTTGGAGGATGTTATGTGGGAGGCATACATTTTTTTGTTCTAGTTTTGATATTACATCGAGGCTGATGCAAATTTAAGGTGCGGGGGGGAATGCAACACCCTAGATTTTACCTCTAGATTAGAAATGTGTATGTAATGATGAAATTTCTATAAGCCTGGACATATGTTGTCTAAGTAAAATATGACCATTAGTTGTAAATATGTACTTTGTAATTATAATATAAATATCATAATGGTTGGAAACAAAAATAGAAAAGAAAATGGACTATGAGTCCATGAGAGAGGAAGGAAGGGGGCTTAGGAGGCTAAGAGGAAATAACAATATTTTATTATCGCCCACCCTTTAATCTAAGATCTCCACCTTTATCTATGCTTATTAATCATTCACCAACCTTGAGATTAATCGTCCCAAAAGAGAGATACATGGGTTTCTTGTGAAGGCATGTGGTCTCTTCTTAGCATGCAATTTATTGCCTAAGATTTTGGGCAGGAAAGTTCCTCTTCATTCCTTTTTTATATTGGTTTACTCTACTCTACTCTTATGCTACCATATCGTACTTCTAAACATCACTGCCATGAAAGTGTGTAAATCATAACTAGGGGTTATGGGTATTTGTTGAGGGAAAATCAAAAAACTTAGTTACAATGAGAAATCCCTTGTTCCCAGTGCTAGAGAATCCTTGGCCAATCTACACTTGAGCACTGGAGGGAAGGGGTCTAACCTGAGGGACTATGTAACATAGAAGGTGATCCCATTCTTGGTGTTGTGCACGTTGAGGGAGAAGAGAAGTTACTTATATCTCTAATGAGTGGGATTTTTGTGGTTCTAAAGATCTCTAATGTTAGTTACTTATATGTGAAATATGGTAATTGTGTTGAGTGTGAGCTATTAGAACCATGCCATAGGTAATTCACCCTTGTGTATTCATAGCCTCAGCTTGGGGGTGGCCTTTGTGGTAGATTACCTACAATGGAGTAGAATGTTGTTCGTTTGTAACTAGTTTGTGGTGAAATATTAAAAAGATAAGTATTTATTCTAATTAATATTATTTATTTTTATTGAGTCATATGTTGACAATGAATAACTAGAAAAAAACTATATGTTATAATTCATATTAAATTACAATTTAAAATTTTGTATATGTGTAATTATAGGCACTGCATTCAAAACTCTATGCATGTCATTTTGTATATTTTTAAATAAATAATAATCATTGTTACATTTCCACATTAAAATGCATGAGCAATATAATTGAATATAATTTTATTCATCAACATTTTCATAATTACATATCAATTGATAAAAAACCTTGCTCATGGATATGGAAGTAGAATGAGAAAAAAAAATACTCCTATGCATGAATATATCTTCATAATAATATATGTTCTAACATTATAACCATAAAAATACTCATGAATATACTAATTACATATCAATTGATAAAAAACCTTGCTCATGGATATGGAAGTAGAATGAAAAAAAAATAATACTCACAAGAGCTATGCATGAATATATCTTCATAACAATATATGTTCTAACATTATAACCATAAAAATACTCATGAATATTATGATATTCATACATGAATATATGTTCATAACAATATATGTTCTAACATTATAACAATAAAAGTACTCATGACTATACTGATATTAGTACATTTATTATTGTACAAGTTGTTTTGAATAAGAAATCTTCTTACATATAAGATTTGAATTAATTTAAAATTAATGTTTACATGTCATTAAAATTAATTAATAAAGCTTTAATTTTGGTTTTTAATCATCATTATCAGAAAAGAAAAGCAAAGATATAAAAATTTGAATCAAAGACTATAGAAAGAGATATGTAAATATTCATTAAAAATTTGATTGAATATTCTCATAAAAATGTTTTTTATGCTTTAAAAAATTTACTTGAATATATTAACACAATAAATTCCTTCCCACTTCAAACATTTTGTGATATAAAATTTATTGTTAATGTTTTTTTATACTTTAAAAAATTTACATGAATAACAATATATTCATTCCCACTTCAATCATTTTGTGATATAAAACTTATTATTAATATTTTATCTATGATAAAATGTTTGGGCTTATGAGTTTCATCAAAAACCTACATTACAACCCTGTTTTATGCTTAAAAACATTTACAACACTACATAATAATAATAATAATAAATTATTTATTTTCCATAAAGAAGCTTAAGGCTTATTGTTAATATTCCATTAAAATATTTAAAGTTTAGTAAGTCTGCTTGCCATTTGATAAAATGACTTTTAGACTTATATTTATTATTATTGTATTTTTAATTTTTCAATGTGTTATTATTTTGAAAGATACTAGTTGAAAATTCTTATTTATTTGGAGATATATAAAATAAAAAACAAATAATATTAATAAAGAATAAAATGTTTTATTATAATAATGTGTATTGTATTTATTTTTAATTTAAAATGAATTTAAATTTATATTATACTTTATGAAATTAAAATGCATCTACTATCATATTATATGATAGGTCAATTCTTGATTGTAAGAATTTCTAGTTAGAAATGATGTAATAGTGTTGATTGATAATATAAATAAACATCATTTAGATTTAATAGGAGGTTTGGTTACAAATGACTTCTTTTGTTCTATAATTAATTGGAAGGGTTGATTAGGACTCCCATTTAGATATAATAAGAGGTGTTGTTTCAAAGAACTTATCATGTTTTAGAATTAGTTGGAAAAGTCGATCATGACTCCTTGTTTGGACCTAAGAAAATATAATACATCTTCGGTGTTTGAAGGAGAATCATATATAGAAACATAGAATTAGAGGACCCCTTAAGTTCCAAAGAATAAAATAAGGACATTGAAGTGCCACAACCTTATAAAAGTAAAGGTCATAAAGATACTTGATAAGATTCATGATTAGAATATAACACATATTGAAAGTTGGAACATGGAGAATCTTCATTTGAAAACATCAAATCAAAAAACCCTTTAAATTCTAAAGAAGAAGAATTAAATGTTGAAGTTCCATAACCCTTAAAAAGAAAAATTCATTGAAGGAACCTAATAAGTTTAGGGCATAAAACATAACACATCTTCAAAGTTGAAACAAGGAGAATTATCCTCCAAAAACATAAAAAAAACCCTTTAGTTCAAAGGGAGGAAGAGGCATTGAAGTGCAACGACCCTAAACTAGAGGTCCATGAAGGGACCTAGTAAGATTTTGGCTTAACCAAAAGTTGAAAAGAACAAGAGAAGTGAAAATGGTTTTTATATCACCAAATTGTTTGAATTGGGCAAAGAATACAACAAAGAAAACATGAGATAACATTATGGATAGTGACTGTACTTTCTCATAAACTTTGAGACATGTGAATGAAGGACAATTGGACCATTTTTTTTGACAGTGATGTGATGTGCTATATTTATACACAAACAAGTTTCATGTGAATATGGGATTCCATATTCCACATAATTACAACATAATTACAAAAAAAATCTTATATAATATTTAAGAATAATGGTCCACTATACCTATCATTTAAACAAAATGGAAAGGAAATAAAATAATATTAATTTTATTTCCATGACGTTAAAGTGGCTTAGGACCATGAAATATATATCACAAAGAACAAATAGAAATATTCTTCATTTCTAGGAGTTACAAACAACTCTTTTTATGGGGTCCCCTAGATGCTTCCGTGAAGGGGAGGGAATATCACGTGATGGAGAATTGTTTCTTGTGCCTTCACGTGGCCAAGTCAGACCCCCACTATTACAAACATTCACAAAGACCCCA
>JASDQU010103810.1:106553-141735 GCA_032191745.1 Picea mariana
ACAAAGAACAAATAGAAATATTCTTCATTTCTAGGAGTTACAAACAACTCTTTTTATGGGGTCCCCTAGATGCTTCCGTGAAGGGGAGGGAATATCACGTGATGGAGAATTGTTTCTTGTGCCTTCACGTGGCCAAGTCAGACCCCCACTATTACAAACATTCACAAAGACCCCACCCCAAGTAGGGCCCCCCCAATAAAGTATAATATAATTCCTCGTGACTTTAGATTTTATCATAACTACGCACGGGACCGGCCCCTCTTTCCGAGGGGTCGTTGTGGAGTCCCTTGCTCGTGACGCCGCGCTGCACGTGATCGACAGTACGGCTGCCTTTTTGGTCGCCGTTACAGCCCTGAACGTAACGACGTTAGACTCCGTTAGTCAATGGATATAATATTTTATTTACCGTCTATTCACAAAAACAAAATATCCACTCAAACTTTTGTTGAAAAGTTGACGTACGAGAATATGGACCACTGTTACATCTGCCAGTACCACGTGCTCTCCGGTCCATGCTTAGCTATATGTATTAGGTACACTTTTGTTGGGAACTTTGATGTAACAAGGTAGATAAAAGTAATACACATATTTAAATTTTTGAAAAAAAACAAAAAACAAACCTTATCATTACGAAATATTTTCCTTTAGTTTGAAAAAAAATATTACAATAAAATTCCAAATAGATATTTTACATGATACTTATCATTCAATAAAATCATAAATATATATTTTTATTAACATAATTAATTATTTTATTTTAATTTTTTAATTTTGAAAATGAAGCTTAGATTTATTTAAAAGTATTTTTTTATATTTTATATATAAATTTATAAAAAATTGTATTTTTACAATAATAATTATGTTTAGTTTTAAATCTTATAATTTAATTTGATCAATGGACTAAAAAGACTTAAAAAAAAAATAGATGATCCAATTGCAATTTTTTTTTTTCAAAATATTTAATAAAAAATGAAAATGTTTTTTGACTCATAGGTAGAGACTATATTATTTAACAAATTTACTCATTAAAAATAAGAAATTACAATACATAATATAAAGAAAAAAATTTAAATCTTCATGGCCATAGTAGCCATAGATTACATCTTAGTTTAAGCATTAGGCTCTTCCATTGGTTTTGTTGCATTTCCTTTAGAAGATAGACTATGTAGAATTCTCAAGAAGGAATCTTGCATAATTGGTTATTTGAGTAACTAAGGCAAAGAGTATTGTAACATATTGCAAAGTGCCAAATTCATCTTATTGAGTTGAGCCATGGAGGTCTTCATCTCATGAAGGCATTGATGCATGGACATTGTATTTGTTTCATGGACACTGTAATTTAAACTTTTCTACATAAACTGATTGCACTTGAATAACGAGGCATTTGATACATGAATATATGTTAATCTCTAAATGGTAGGCTTATAGCCTGTCCATTTCACCAACATGGATTCCTGAGAAATGAAAGAAATTAACTGATGTTCCTACACATACTTTAGAGGCTAGGAAGATGACAATTGTTAGAAATTATTTTGGAAGTGTTTAAGTCTATACCCAACTCAACGAGTGCCAACACCCCTCATGTCTTTACTTTTCTATTGCCAATGGTGGTTATCTTGTCATAGAACCCACACTCCTCACACCCCTCTAGCAATCTTAGAACTTGAACAATTATATCCCAAACCCAATTCAATTAGCTAAAATCCATGTTATCTTGAACATAATGCCCACTTGTTTACTTTTGGAATAGTCTAGCACTAACACAAGTGAATGTATGTGAAGGTCTCTACCAATAATTGAGAGAAAGAGGCAAATTAGGTAGCAACCAGACAAATACTCACACAACCCAACACTTTGAGACAATACCCAATTGTACAATTAAGGAAGGGGGATGTATGGCCAACCAATCAGAGAGTACAACTTGGGAAATGTTGTATGACCAACGAATGGAGGAATTCCATCTATGAAGGATGCGTATGACTAATAAAGCGATCTGGATTGGATCATTATATTGTTTGTCATCTATCTTGATCCTTTTAGAGTGGAAAAAATTGGAGGAATCAACTTGTAGGGTCATTTTAGTGGCAAGTCCCAGTTTGGAAAATTGGGGTCTAGAACCTTCTGGGGCCATTTCGAGGCATCAAATGACATTTTTGGGGGTTAAAAATTTTCCATCATAGATTGGACCCCATGAAATTATTCTACACATCAATACCTTTCCAACGATGCAAAAATCACGTCAATCAGAGCTCGTGTGCAAAAGTTATGCCTCTCGCAAGTAGACCTATTGTGTTGACCACCATCGTACGAGAGGATGCCACAACATCCCCTGTTACTCATGCATATGGGGCTACCCACATGAGGTATTTCAAAAAAAAATCTAAAAGGTTCAAAACCCTACCACAATTAAGGATTGAGGAAGTGAAAAACCTATCCTTGGATGGCTATCGAGCTATGTTAAATATTAGGCCACTAGGAGAAGGGGTTCCATAAATGAGTAAAACATCTAAGAGTGGTATTATGTGAGCATAACAGAGGAGGAGAGATTATGTAGCAACCATAAAGGCCACATGTCAAAGGAAACTCCAAAGAGAGTGTCTCTTTCTTTGTACTTGCATCATTTCCATACCAGAGAAAAGAGAGCAGAGCAACCTCACCTTCTTGTTGGGTTTTCTCCTGTATTGGGTTTTCTAGGTCATATGTTATGTTTATTTGTGAATGGTGTGATTGTATTTTATTGTTCTCTATTTTCCGCTTTTTATCTATTTCATGCATAAGCATAAAAATTAGTAACTAAATATTATGGAATTCCAAAGGAAAAATAACCTTAATAATAAAGATTCTAGTTATTTATCAGATCTATTGTGACGAACTGTTCTAGTAGAATATCCACAAAAATTTACAGATCATATTGGTATAAGAGTAGGTTTTTGTTTTGAGTATTTGTGGGAAGTTGCAAGATCCATGAATCAACTTAAAGAGAAGTCGTAGAAACCCTAGCCATGGCAAATGAGTCTGTTCATAATAACCCTCAAGATCCAACATAAGAGATATTTGAGTGGTTGGAAGCACAAGTTGTCAACATCAATCTCAATATGAACTTCCTCATGGCGTCTCTAGCAAGCAATCTTGGACCGTTTAGAGATGATGGAGGCTCTAACTTAGAGATTAGATTGGAGGGGAAATCAGGAGATTGGGAAGACTCAGGAAAGGAGTCATGGAAAGAATCCAAGAAAGAGAAACCAAGTTCAAGTGTCGTGAATCCTTCACAGTCCCTATTCAATATGGAAGTGAAAGTGGACATAAAGCCATACCAAGTTGAGATTAATGCATTAAAACTAAATCATTGGTTGCAACAACTAGAAGTTTATTTTAGTGTTCACCATATAGATGAAGGGCAAAAGATTTCATTTGCTAGATTGAAGTTAGAGGGGCATGATTTAACCTGGTGGGAAATCCACAAGGAAACACTTAGGATGGATGGTGATCTACCGGTAACTAGGTGGGAGGACTTCAAAACCCTCATCAAGTCCCAATTCTACCTTATCGGGTATATAGAGGACCAATGGATCCGGTGGCACTACTTTAGGCAAAGGCAGGGGAAGAGTGTACATGAGTACACCACTGAGTTAAGAAAGATGGCCATCATGGTGGGTATCTTTCCCAAGAACACAAATGTACTCCTCGAGTATATGGGGGGTTTACACAGTCATCTGAAAGCATGTGATGCTCTTCAAGCCAAGAACAATGGATGAAGTGTGTGTGCATGCACAATACTTGGAAAACATAGGCCAAAAGAAAGGGCAACCAAATGGTTCAAAGTAGAAAGAGCATCGAGAATCTTCCAAGGAGGGGAAGAAGAAGTGGAAAGGGGGAAAAGATAAGAAGAAAACAACCACTGCACATGATTTGTATGAGTTGCTACAAGAATACAGAGGAGTGATCAAGGAGCCTAAAGGGATACCACCCAAGACGGATGTGGAGCATGACATGCAGTTATTTCCAGACTCTCCATTGTCGAATATTGAGCTATATAGACAGCATGTTCTAAAAGAGAATGGAGTGAAGAAACAATTGTTGGAGCAGGGTATGATTCAACCAAGTACCTCACCTTGTGGGTCACCCATCATAATTGTATCCAAGAAGGACGGGACTTGGAGAATGTGTATCGATTACAATGCATTTAACAAGATTACATTGAAGAATCGATACCATCTACCAAGGATCGATGATCTCTTGGACCATCTGCAACATGCCAAGTACTTCACTAAGTTGGATTTGAAATTAGGATATCACTAGGTATGAGTCAAAGAAGAAGATACATGGAATACTACCTTCAAGACAAGGCAAGGTTTGTATGAGTGGTTGGTTATTCCATTCTGTTTATGCAATGCACCGACTACATTTATGAGACTAATGAATGATGTTTTATGCCCTTATTAGATTCATTTGTTATTGTTTATTTTGATGATATACTAGTTTATAGTGCTACCTGGAAGGAGCACGTATCACATCTTATGCAGGTGTTAGAGACTTTGAAAAAGCACCAGTTGCTCGCCAATATCAAGAAATGAGAGTTTGTGGGAGGTTTACCAACCACACGGAAGGGACATGACTATTTATTTGTGGTAGTTGACAGGTTCAACAAAATGTGCATTCATATGCCTTGTAAAAACACCATCAAGGGATAGGAAGAAACAAACGTGTTCTTTGAACAAGTATAGGTGCACTTTGGGATACCAAGGAGCATCATCTGAAACATGGATACCATATTTCTCAATGCATTTTGGACTACATTGTGGGAGAATATGGACACTAAGTTGAAGAGGTCTACAACATTCCATCTACAAACAGATGGGAAGGCATAATTAGTCAACAAGACTTTGGTGAAAATTTTGAGGGGTTATAGTCAGAAGCATTTGAAGACATAGGATGAAAATATAATCTATATACAACACTCTTATAATAGAAAAGTCCACACTTCTACTGATATTCACCTTTTGAAACTTGCTTTGGATATTTTCCACCTTCACCTTTAGATGCTATATATGGAAAACAAGGAAGAGTTAAGGAGGACCTCGCAGGAGATGCATTAAAAGCAGAAAAAATTGTTGAGAAGATCAGACAGATCCATTTGCAAGTACAAGAGACACTGAAGAAGTCACAAGAAAAGTACAAGGCTATAAGACACGAATAGCACAAAATAGAGAGAACATTTAGAGTGGGAGAGAGAGTATGGTTACAATTGAATAAGGAAAGTCTACAGGGTCCTGGTAAGAATATCAAGGCTCTATGGTATGGTCCTTTTCAGGTATTGGAAAATATAGCAGATAATGCATACAAACTCAGTCTACCCCCATACATGCACATTTACTCAGTGGTGAATGCGGATAATCTCAAACTCTATGAGCCTTCCATGTTGGATTATGAAGAGGAGGAGGTCCTACCTTCTATAGAGGACTTAGGAACAGATGCTCAAGTAGAGTTACAAGAGGAAACAATTTTTTAGAAGAGGTCTAGAACTACAAGCCAGGGGCAACATGATGTTTGGCAGATTGGATTGAAAGGACATCCTACAAGAAAAAAAAAACTCCAGGGAGAAGGTAGAGGAAAAATTTCCTCACCTCATTTAGTAAATATTTTGGGGACCAAAAGCCTCCATAAATGGGGAGGTATGCTATGGATTGGATCATTATATTGTTTTTCATCTATCTCGATCCTTTCAGAATGGAAAAAATTGGAGGAATCAACTTGCAGGGTCATTTTAGTGGGAGGTTCTAACTTGGAAAATTGGGGTCTGAAACCTTCCGGGGCCATTTTGAGGCATCAAACGATATTTTGGGTGTTTAAAACTTTCCTAGGGTAGCTAGGTCCCCATGATGCTATTCTACACATCGATACCTTTCCAACGGTGCAAAAAGCGCTTCAATCAAAGCTCGTATGCAAAAGTTATGCCTCTCGCAAGTTAACCGACTGTGTTGATCACCATGGTATGAGAGGATGCCACGTCAGCCTCTGTTACTCATGCATATGGGGCTATCCATGTGAGGCATTTCAATAATATTCTAGAAGGTTCAAAACCATACCACAATTGAGGGTTGAGGAAGTCAAAAACCTATCCCCAGATGCCTATCGATCTTTGTTAAATATGGGGCCACTATGAGGAGAAGGGGTTCCATTTTTTGCATTGTATCCTGTTCCATAGCTGAGAAAAACATTCAAGAGTGGTATTCTATGAGCACAAAAGAGGATGAGAGGTTCTATAACATCCATTTAGGCCATAGGTCAAAGGTAACTCCAAAGAGAGTGCCTCTTTCTTTGTACTTTCATCATTTCTATACCAGAGAAAAGAGAGCAGAGCAACCTCACCTTCTAGCTGGGTTTTCTCTTGTATTGGGTTTTCCAGGTCATATATTATGTTTATTTGTGAATGGTGTGATTGTATTTTATTGTTCTCTATTTTCTGCTTTTTATCTATTTCATGCATAAGCATAAAAATCAGTAACTAAATATTATGGAATTCCAAAGGAAAAATAACCTTATTAATAAAGATTCTAGTTATTTATCAGATTTATTGTGATGAACTGTTCCAGTGGAATATCCACAACAATTTACAGATCATATTGGTATCATAGCAGGTTTTTGTTTTGGGTATTTGTGGGAAGTTGCAATATCCAAGAATCAATTTAAAGAGAAGTTGTAGAAACCCTAGCCATGGAGGATGAGTCTATTCATAATAACCCTCAAGATCCAACATAAGAGATATTTGAGTAGTTCGAAGCACAAGTTGTTGACATAAATCTCAATATAAAATTCCTCATGGCGTCTCTAGCAAGCAATCTCAGACCGTTTAGAGATGATGGAGGATCTAACTCAAAGATTAGATTGGAGGGGAAATTGAGAGATTGGGAAGACTCAAGAAAGGAGTCACGAAAAGAATCGAAGAAAGAGAAACCAAGTTCAAGTGTTGTGAATCCTTCACAGTCCCTATTCAATATGAAAGTGAAAGTGGACATAAAACCATACCAAGGTGACATTGATGCATTGAAACTGAATCATTGGTTGCAACAACTATAAGTTTCTTTTAGTGTTCACCATATAGATGAAGGGAAAAAGATTTCATTTGCTAGATTGAAGTTAGAGGGGCATGCTTTAACTTGGTGGGAAATCCACAAGGAAACACTTAGGTTGGATGGTGATCTGTTGGTAACTAGGCGGGAGGACTTCAAAACCGTCATCAAGTCCCAATTTTACCCTATCGGGTATGTAGAGGACCATTGGATCTGACGGAACTACTTTAGGAAAAGGCAGGGGAAGAGTGTACATGAGTACACCATTGAGTTAAGAAAGATGGCCATGATGGTGGGTATCTTTTCCAAGAACACAAATGTACTCCTTGAGTATATGGGGGGTTTACACAGTCATCTATGAAAGCATGTGATGCTCTTCAAGCCAAGAACAATGGATGAGGCGTGTGTACATGCACAATACTTGGAAAACATAAGCCAAAAGAAAGGGCAACCAAGTGGTTCAAAGTAGAAAGAGCACCAGGAAGATTTCAAGGAGGGGAAGAAGAATTGGAAAGGAGGAAAAGATAAGAAGAAAACAACCACTGCACATCAGAGTAAATATCCCAAGAGCCATTGCAATCATTGCAACATTGATGGAAACAATGAGGAAGATGTTGCAATCTTTACTTTTCTATTTCCAATGGTGGTTATCTTGTCATAGAACCCACACTCCTCACACCCCTCTAGCAATCTTAGAACATGAACAATTATATCCCAAACCCAATTCAATTAGTTAAAATCCTTGTTATCTTGAACATAATGCCCACTTGTTTACTTTTGGAATAGTCCAGCACTGACACAAGTGAATGTATGTGAAGGTCTCTACCAATAATTGAAGAAAGAGGCAAATTAGGTAGCAACCAGACAAATACTCACACAAACCAACACTTTGAGACAATACCCAATTGTACAATTAAGGAAGGGGGATGTATGGCCAACCAATCAGAGAGTACAACTTGGGAAATGTTGTATGACCAACGAATGGACGAATTCCATCTATGAAGGATGCATATGACTAAGAAAGCGATCTGGATTGGATCATTATATTGTTTGTCATCTATCTCGATCCTTTTAGAGTGGAAAAAAATGGAGGAATCAACTTGCAGGGTCATTTTAGTGGAAAGTCCTAGTTTGGAAAATTGAGGTCTAGAACCTTCTGAGGCCATTTCGAGGCATCAAACGCATTTTTGGGGGTTAAAACTGTTCCAACATAGATTGGACCCAATGAAATTATTCTACACATCAAGACCTTTCCAACGATGCAAAAATCACATCAATCAGAGCTCGTGTGCAAACGTTATGCCTCTCACAAGTTGACCTATTTCCTTAACCACGATGGTACGAGAGGATGCATTGTCATCCCCTGTTACTCATGCATATTGGGCTACCCAGATGAAGGATTTCAAAAAAGATTCTAGAAGGTTCAAAACCCTACCACAATTAAGGATTGAGGAAGTAAAAAACCTATCCTTGGATGGCTATCGAGCTATGTTAAATATCGAGCCACTAGGAGAAGGGGTTCCATTCTTTTGCATTGTATCTTGTTCCATATATGAGTAAAACATATGAGAGTGGTATTATGTGAGCATAACAAAGGAGGAGAAATTATGTAGCAACCATACAGGCCACATGTCAAAGGAAACTCCAAAGAGAGTGTCTCTTTCTTTGTACTTGCATCATTTCCATACCATAGAAAAGAGAGCAGAGAAACCTCACCTTCTAGCTGGGTTTTCTCCTGTATTGGATTTTCCAGGTCATATATTATGTTTATTTGTGAATGGTGTGATTCTACTTTATTGTTCTCTATTTTTCTCTTTTTATCTATTTCATGCATAAGCATAAAAATCCGTAACTAAATATTATGGAATTCCAAAGGAAAAATAACCTTACTAATAAAGATTCTAGTTATTTATCATATCTATTGTGACGAACTGTTCCAGTGGAATATCCACAACAATTTACAGATCATATTGGTATCAGAGCATGTTTTTTTTTTGGGTATTTGTGGGAAGTTGCAAGATCCATGAATCAACTTAAAGAGAAGTCATAGAAACCCTAGACATGGTGGATGAGTCTGTTCATAATAACCCTCAAGATCCAACATAAGAGATATTTGAGCGGTTGGAAGCACAAGTTTTCGACATCAATCTCAATATGAATTTCCTCATGGTATCTCTAGCAAGAAATCTCAGACCGTTTACAGATGATGGAGGCTCTAACTCAGAGATTAGATTGGAGGGGAAATCAGGAGATTGGGAAGACTCAGGAAAGGAGTCACAGAAAGAATCCAAGAAAGAGAAACCAAGTTCAAGTGTCGTGAATCCTTCACAGTCCCTATTCAATATGGAAGTGAAAGTGGACATAAATCCATACCAAGGTGATATTAATGCATTAAAACTGAATCAATGGTTGCAACAACTAGAAGTTTATTTTAGTGTTCACCATATAGATGAAGGGAAAAAGATTTCATTTTCTAGATTGAAGTTAGAGGGGAATGATTTAACCTGGTGGGAAATCCACAAGGAAACACTTAGGCTGGATGGTGATCTTCCGATAACTAGGTGGGAGGACTTCAAAACCCTCATCAAGTCCCAATTCTACCCTATCGGGAATGTAGAGGGCCAATGGATCCGGTGGTACTACTTCAGGCAAAGGCAGGGGAAGAGTGTAAATGAGTACACCACTGAGTTAAGAAAGATGGCCATCATGGTGGGTATCTTTCCCAAGAACACAAATGTACTCCTAGAGTATATGGGGGCTTTACATAGTCATATATGAAAGCAAGTGATGCTCTTCAAGCCAATAACAATGGATGAGGCATGTGTACATGAACAATACTTGGAAAACATAGGCCAAAAGAAAGGGAAACCAAGTGGTTCAAAGTAGAAAGAGCACCAGGAAGATTCCAACGAGGGGGAAAAGATAAGAAGAAAATAACCATTGCACATCAGAGTAAATATCCCAAGAACCATTGCAATCATTGCAACATTGATGGACACATTGAGGAAGATGTTGGAAACTACATCCAGAGCTGAACACAGAGAATCACAAGAAGGACAAAAAGAAAAAGAACCTTCTAGCCAAAGATTCAAGTAGTTAGGTTTAAATTAGCTCAGATGTGGATGGAAATATTGTTTTCACATATTTGTAGAAGGAGGTGAATCTCAGTAGCCTTCATCACCAGGAAGAGAAGGAGATGACTAAGCTCTTCCACATCAAGATTCAGGTTAAGAAGACCAAGACATATGCTATGTTCGACTCTGGTTCACAGGATAATCCCATAGAAACATATCTGGTCAACAAGCTTGGATTGGAGATTCACAATCATCCTAGCCCCTATCCATTGGGATGGGTAAACAAGGATTCCAAGATAAAGGTAACAAAATAATGTAATATTAAATTTGTTGTAAGTGTTGATTTTATTGATGAAGTGGAATTGGACGTAGTATCCATTGATGTATGTGGATTAGTATTTGGAAGACCCTACATGTATATGAGGGATGCAATCTTCATGCAAAGAGCCAACCAATATCAACTGATCAAGGATGGGAAGGCCTACATCATTAACACACATAAAGGCAAGTCAAATATCTCACTGGTAAGTTCCAACCAAGCCAAGAAGTTGATTAGTTCTAGTAAGAAATGTGTTTTTCTTTTCATAAGAGAAAATCAATTTGATGATGAGTAAATGAGAGTGAAGGCATCCCTAGAGGAGTTTACTAAAGAGAAGAAACATGATTTGGATGAGTTGCTACAAGAATACAGAGGAGTGATCAAGGTTCCTAAAGAGCTACCACCCAAGAGGGACGTGGAGCATGGCATGCAATTATTTCCAGACTCTCCATTGTCGAATATTGGGCTATATAGACAACATGTTCTAGAAGTGAATGGAGTGAAGAAGAAATTGTTGGAGCATGGTATGATTCGACCAAGCACCCCACCTCGTGGGTCACCCATCATAATTGTATCCAAGAAAGATGAGACTTGGAGAATGTGTATCGATTACAATGCATTGAACAAGATTACATTGAAGAATCAGTACCATCTACCAAGGATCGATGATCTGTTGGACCATATGCAACATGCCAAGTACTTTAGTAAGCTGGATTTGAAATTAGGATATCACTAGGTATGATTCAAAGAAGAAGATACATGGAAGACTACCTTCAAGACAAGGCAAGGTTTGTATGAGTGGTTGGTTATTCCATTCGGTTTATGCAATGCATCGACTACATTTATGAGACTAATGAATGATGTTTTATTCCCTTATTAGATTCATTTGTTATTGTTTATTTGGATGATATACTGGTTTATAGCGCTACCTGGGAGGAGCACGTATCACATCTTATGAAGGTGTTAGAGACTTTGAAAAAGCACCAGCTACTGGCCAATATCAAGAAATGAGAGTTTGTGGGAGGTTTACCAACCACACGGAAGGGACATGACTATTTATTTGTGGTAGTTGACAGGTTCAACATTCATATGCCTTGTAAAAACACCATCAAGGGATAGGAAGAAACAAAATTGTTCTTTGAACAGGTATAGGTGCACTTTGGGATACCAAGGAGCATCATCTGAAACATGGATACCATATTTCTCAATGAATTTTGGACTACATTGTGGGAGAAGATGGACACTAAGTTGAAGAGGTCTACAACATTCCATCCACAAACAGTTGGGAAGGCATAAATAGTCAACAAGACTTTGGTGAAAATTTTGAGAGGTTACAATCAAAAGCATTCAAAGACTTGGGATGAAAATATAGTCTATATACAACACTCTTATAACAAAGAAGTCCACACTTCTACTGATATTCACCTTTTGAAACTTGCTTTGGATATTTTCCACCTTCACCTTTAGATGTTATATATGGAAAACAAGGATGAGTTAGGGAGGAACTCTCAGGAGATGCATTAAAAGAATTTTTTTTTATTGAGAAGACCAGGCAGATCCATTTGCAAGTACAAGAGACATTGAAGAAGTCACAAGAAAAGTACAAGGCTAGACATGAGTAGCACAAAATAGAGAGAACATTTAGAGTGGGAGAGAGAGTATGGTTACAGTTGAATAAGGAAAGTCTATATGGTCCTGGTAAGAAGATCAAGGCTCTGTGGTATGGTCCTTTTCAGGTATTGGAAAATGTAGGAGATAACGCCTACAGACTCAGTCTACCCTAATACATGCACATTTACTCAGTAGTGAATGTGGATAATCTCAAACTCTATGAGCCTTCCATGTTGGATCAGGAGGAGGAGGAGGTCCTACCTTCTATAGAGGACTTAGGACTAGATGCTCAAGCAAAGTTAGAAGAGGACACAATTGTTTATAAGCGTTCTAGAACTATAAGCTAGGGGCAACATGATATTTGGCAGATTGGGTTGAAAGGACACCTTCCAAGAAAAAAAAAGTGGTACTCCACGGAGAAGGTAGAGGAAAAATTTCCTCACCTCATTTAGTAAATATTTTGGGGACCAAAAGCCTCCATAAATGGGGAGGTATGCTATGTATTGGATCATTATATTGTTTTTCATCTATCTCGATCCTTTCAGAGTGGAAAAAATTGGAGGAATCAGCTTGCAGGGCCATTTTAGTGGCAGGTTCTAACTTGGAAAATTGGGGTCTGAAACCTTCTGGGGCCATTTTGAGGAAACAAATGTTATTTTGGGGGTTTAAAACTTTCGTAGAGTAGATAGGTCCCCATGACGCTATTATACACATCGAGACCTTTCCAATGGTGCAAAAATCGCTTCAATCAAAGCTCGTATGCAAAAGTTATGCCTCTCGCAAGTTAACCGACTGTGTTGACCACCATGGTATGAGAGGATTCTACATCAGCCTATGTTACTCATGCATATGGGGCTATCCATGTGAGGGATTTCAAGAAGATTCTAGAAGGTTCAAAACCATACCACAATTGAGGGTTGAGGAAGTCAAAAGTCTATCTCCAAATGACTATCGAGCTCTGTTAAATATGGGGCCACTATGAGGAGAAGGGGTTCCATTTTTTGCATTTTATCATGTTCCATAGCTGAGAAAAACATCCGAGAGTGGTATTATAGAGCAAAAAAGAGGAGGAGAGGTTTTATAGCATCCATTCAGGCCATAGTTGAAAGGTAACTCCAAAGAGAGTGCCTCTTTCTTTGTACTTTCATAATTTCTATACCAGAGAAAAGAGAGCAGAACAACCTCACCTTATAGCTGGGTTTTCTCCTGTATTGGGTTTCTCGGGTCATATCTTGTGTTTATTTGTGGATGGTGTGATTGTATTTTATTGTTCTCTATTTTCTAAAGAATTTTGAGGTTCCTATAGGTTACCCAATAGGCATGTCTTTTGACCTCTTGTTGAGCACTAAGTTCAAGGTAATTTTCAACTATTTTGGCTATTTTTTAGGATAGTCAACAAGTCTGATATTTCTTCCCACTAAAACTGCCCCTTAGGAAGTGATTGGTTGTCCCTTTGTAGATGTTTTTTTAAGGATCTAATTAGGATGTTTTTTCTATCTAAATTAGCACACATAAAACTCCACAAAAGTAGTAAATACCCTCTAGGATCTTTAACACCTATAACTGATAAGTAAATAAGAAAACCATGAAAAATGAACAAAAGTGTTTTTGGTCAACATGACCCTGGAAAAACCCCCATGGGGAAACCAATAATAGAGTATATTTATTATGGACATCTCAAGCAAATGATACAATAAGGAAATGAAACAATGGAACCTGATACAATAGCAAGATTCTCTCAAGCTAGCTTTGGAGTTCCTTGGTATTTGCACCCCTTTGCCTTGGTTTGTGCACCCCTTTGCCTCGGTGCACCCTCTTATGGAGATGCCTTGTGTCCTTTGTTGAAAACATTGACCACGTGTGCCCCTTCACTCTTGGTGCACCCTCCTTGCCTCAAGCTTCAACACTTGCACCCCTTCCCCTTGGTGCACCCCTCACACAAAATGTGCCTCTCCTCCAAGCCACTTGCGCCCCTACTCCATGAATGTCCTCTAACAAATCTAGAGAATCTATAGCAACCCTCATGAATTAGTGCGCCCTCAATGGATTGTGTGCCCTCTCAAGATTTCCATCTCCTCAACAATGGTGCACCCCTCTCTTTGGTGCACCCCCTTCTCCTCTCCTCCTTCACTCTAAACTCCAAGTGAATGAACGAATGCCTTTCCTCACCTTTTTCCTCCTTTAGCCTCATCCTTAGGCTAACCTAGAAAACCAATGGCCAAGATTAGAACTTAGGCCAAACCTCCAATCAATGGTTGAGATTAAATCTCAAAAATGACTTAAGTCTCCTAAGTCACTTTTCCTTCATTAATGACATTATAAAATCAAAGTGACTTTATAACCTATAGTACTTTGTCATTAATGATGTTATAAAGTCAAAGTGAATTTATAACATAAAGTAAAGTGGCGAGGGTAAAATATTTCCCCCTTTGAGTTAAACACTCAATAAATCAAGGGGACCACTTTCCAAGGTACCCAAATCTCAACACTCCCTCTTACCAAGGAAAGTGTTACTCACCACTCCCAACTTGTCCCTAAAGTAGGCATCCTTTCCCCTTGGAAAGGACTCAGTGAGTATGTATGCAATCTTCTCATCAGAAGTGTGCTCGGAAACTGATCTTCTCGTCACCATAGCCAAGTGGGACCCAAACCTCTCTGGCGCCCTGCTCTCTCTCATCAAACTCTGAGGCTCTCCAACATACTCCTTGGCTTCCTTCAGGGTCTCCTGAAACCATCTCGATTTCTTCTTCCCTGAAGTAACCTCTCGTGGAGTAGTCTCCTCATGACCCCGAGTCTCATGCATAGATCTCTTCAAAGTAGTCTATAACCCTAAAGTACCTGGAACAATTGTTTGTATACTCGACAACTATAAACCTGAAGTTGTCCTGGGTGGACTAGTCACCCATGAACTCAGTGTACTTGACACCTAAGTCTATGTCCCCTGGGATGCATCACTCTGCATCTATTGGACCTCCTCAAATTTGTCTCTCAACTAGAGAAATCTCCTAAAAAATCTGTCCTCCTTGAATCTGAAATCTCTCCTCACCACCACTCTCCTCAATGCTGGAATGTAGATCCCACAGGCTTTAGATACCTCTGAGTATCCAACTAGAATCCCCTTCGTTGTTGTGGGATACAACTTTGTCCAATTCTCTGAGAGGACACGAGAGAACATCAAACACCCAAAATATGCATAGGTGCTTAACATAAGGTCTACTCCCAGTGAAGGCCTCCTCAGGAGTATTAATTCCCAAATCTCTATGGAGACTCATGTTTTGCAGATACATTGTCGTACTACAAGCCTCTACCCATAAGTAGAATGTCAATGCATGATCATGCAACATCAACTTCGTTGCACCAACTATGACCCTGTTCTTCCTCTTTGCAACCCCATTCTATTGCGGGTTGTAAGGATCGATCAATTTCCTTATGATACCTTGATGGGTACATAAATATGCAAAATCCATGGAGGTATACTCACCTCCATTATCTGACCTCAAAACCTTGATCTTCTTTCTTGTCTGGTTCTCCACAAGAGATTTGAACTCTTGGAACCTATTGAAGACCTCACTCTTGGTCTTCAGGAAAACTATCTAGGTCGTCCTGGAGTGGTCATCAATGAAAGTAACATAGTAGTCTCAATCACCCAAGGAAAATCGTGACATGGGCCCACTCACATCTGTGTGTATCAAGTCTAGTACCCCAGCTGATCTACTGTCACTACTGGAAAATACAATCTTGGTGTACTTCCCAAGAGTACACCCTTTGCATACCTCCTGATGCTCAACGCTGAATTGTGGCATACTTGTCACAATATATCTCAACGATCTCAGATCCCCATGATGCAAATGAGCCATCCTCTGATGCCATATCTCAAACCACTAATTGTTGTTGATGCTACTCACAAAAGCATACAAAAGCTGAAAAAACAATCTGTACAAGTTCCCCTCTCTTGTACCAATCACTCTTCCATAAGTGATACTAGNCCTTAGGGTGAATGAGGACCTATGTCCCTCTTAAGGACACATCAAACCCCCTATCTTGGATGGAGGAAACTGAAACAAGATTCTTCTTCACTCAGGGACATACAATACATCCCTGAAAACCAAGGGTGACATCAACTCCCTCTGTAAGGAAATTGTGCCACGCCCAACCACTCTAACTATGGTGTTATATCGAAGAATTATCTCCAACCTAATCTCTGGATCTCTGAGATCAGTGAAATGTTGTCTCACAACTGACATGTGACTCGATGCTCCACTATCAATGTACCAAATGTTGGATGGTGACTTAATTTTCGAACAACAAACTATCAAGGAACACTCCCTCTCAAACTAAGAGGAAAAATCATCCTTCTTTGGTGTCGTTGCAATACCACCTTGCTTCTTCTTCTTCTTGTTGGGACATTGTCCAACATAGTGCCCCAACTAGTTACAAGAAAAGCATTTAACTTTGCTCATATCCTTTTTCTACTCACATCCTCTCTGTTGTTGCTGCTTGGCCCCACCCTTGGGCCCATGCTTGGTCTTCTTGTCAAAATAACAAGATCCTCATCACCATCCTCACCATGCTACTGACTAGTGGATCCAAATCCAACTCTAAGCTCCTCCTGCACAAAGTCATTCTAGAGCCTCTCCCAACTGGGCATATGCTCTCTTTCCACGATTCCTCATACAAAACTCTCCCAAGATTTGGAAAATCCATTTAAGTCTATCCTCACCAACTTAGAGGGATCTACTATCTCTTCAACCACTTCCAACTCATCACGAATATGAGAAAATCTTGTGAGTAATGATGCCACTGAATCAGTCTTCGTCATCTTGGTTCCCCTTAATTTCTCCTGGAGAACCATCTTCTGATTCTGGTTAGGGCTCTGGTAAATACCACACAAGGACTAGCACATCTAAAATGTGAAGTCCTTACTAGACACATGAGGTATGACATGGTCCTTGATCACATCAAGGATAGTCCTCTTGGCCCTGATGTTCCTCTTCCAGAACTCAACCATAATCATTGCATCTATAGGAGGTACTATGGGATTCTCCACAATATCCCATAGCTCTCCCTCCTCCATAATCAAGACTATCTTGGCCTTCCACGAAGACCAATTTCCTGCCCCCACAAGCCTATCCTCCACCCTCAAACCTGTCACTATCATGGATACCATATGATTCTAAAAATGATGCTACTTTGACCAAACAAAATTGATGGTAATTGTTGTGAGGTGAAGTTAAAATCTGCCTCCAACACACAAAACTCAAGTGTGAAAATGAAGCTTCCAAACAAGTGAAAAATATGGCAACTATTTTCCACTATATCAGCCAACTCATGTGCCCTTAGGATCTGATACCATGAAGAATTTTGAGGTTCCTATAGGCTGCCCAACATGCCTCTCTTGTGACCTCTTGTTGAGCACTAAGTTCAAGGTAGTTTCAAACTATTTTTGTTGTTGTTTAGGACAACCAACAAGTCTGATATTTTTTCCCACTAAAACCGCCCCTTAGGAAGTGATTGGATACCCCTTTGTAGATGTTGTTTTAAGGATTTAATTAGGAGGTTTTGGTTGTCCAAATTAACACACATAAAACTCCACAAAAGCAATAAATACCATCTAGGATGTTTAACACCTACAACTGATAAATAATTAAGAAAACCATGACAAATGAACACAAGTGTTTTTGGTCAACATGACCCTGGAAAAACCCCCATGGGGAAAACCAGTAAGAGAGTAGATGTATTATGGATATATCAAAAAAATGCTACAACAAGGAAATGAAACAATGGAACTTGATACAATAATAAGCTCTTCTCAAGCTAACTTTGGAGTTCCTTGGTATTTGTGCCCCTTTTCCTTGGTTTGCATGCCCTTTTGCCTTGTTGCACCCCTTTCCTTGGCCTTTGCACCCACCTTGCTTTCTTGCTACCTTGCCTTGCTTGATGCACCCACTCTTGGAGATGCTTTGTGTCCTTTGTTGAAACCCTTGAGCATGTGCGCCCCTTCACTCTTGGTGCACCTTCACTCTTGGTGCACCTTCTTTGCCTCAAGCTTCAACACTTGCGCTCCTTCCTCTTGGTGCACCCCTCAAACAAAATGCACCTCTCCTCCAAGCCACTTGTGCCCCTACTCCATGAATGCCCTCTCACAAAGATAGAGCATCCCTCATGAATTAGTGCCCCCTCAATGGATTGTGCGCCCTCTCAAGGCTGCCTTCTCCTCAGCAATGGTGCACCCCCTTCTCCTCTCCTCCTTCACTCTAAACTCCAAGTGAATGAATGGATGCCTTTCCTCACCTTTTTCCTCCCTTAGCCTCATGCTTAGGTTAACCTATAAAACCAATAGCCAAGATTAGATCTTAGGCCAAATCTCCAATCAATGGTTGATATTAAATCTCAAAAATGACTTAAGTAGATCCTAAGTCACTTTTCCTTCATTAATGGCATTATAAAATCAAAGTGACTTTATAACTTAAAGTACTTTGTCGTTAATGATGTTATAAAGTCAAAGTGACTTTATAACATAAAGTAAAGTGGTGAGGGTCAATTATTTCCCCCTTTGAGTTAGATACTCAATAACTCAAGGGGACCACTTTCTAAGATACCCAAATCTCAACATTTTCTGCATTTTATCTATTTCATGCATAAGAAGAAAAATCAGTAACTAAATATTATGGAAATCTAAAGGAAAAAGAACCTTAATAATAAAGATTTCAATTATTTATCATATTTGTTGTGATGAACTGTTCTAGTGGAATATCCACAACAATTTACAGATCAGCAAGGGGGAAATTGCAACATGGAGGATGTGTACAACCTGACAATTAAGAAATTGTAGCCTATGGGTGAAGGAATATGTCCAACAAGATGAAACTGACTCAAAGAGAGGGTGTACAGTCTCGAATGGTGAAATTGCAACCCGTGGCATAAAGAATACATCCATCAATAAGAAAATGACTCAAAGAAGAGGGTGTATGGTATGTGGGGAATATTTGCAACCTGTAGGACAGATAAATTAATCCAACGACAAAAACAAACCAATTTAGAAACTCCCTAAACTATTGCAACGACTCTGGAATGAAATCCATCATTCTCCTATCTAAAAAATGGATGAATGGAGGAGAACAAAGAGTTGTTAGGATTATTCTCTTGATCATGGGGATAGTGACTATTAGTCCCTAAAGTTGCACTTGACTGTGAGAGGGCAAGCTAGGGCATCATCGGTTTATTGCAAAGTGTTTAGGAGGTTTTTATAATTTGGTTTTTTGAATAAGGTGGTTGAAAACTGGCTCAGAGTTATAACATAACATGAAAATCAAGATTAGAACATAGTAAATCCCATTGACTGAGTAAAAGGTAGGCACATAGATGGATTAAATCAATACGGAAAAGAGAGGATGAAGCCTTCAATTTGTCAACTTCACATAATTTCTTGTCTCAAAATATCATAAAGAAACAAGAACATCAGTTTGAAATCAAAACTTGAAATTAATTCCCACAAAAAATTCTTTACTGTATTAATTAATAATCAAGAAACAAATGCATTGCAGTCTGAATAATGAATTCAAGCATGAAGAAAGAAAAATAGAGTATAAAAGAGTGTCTAACCATCCATATGCCTTTGCTATTAAGTGTCAAATAGAACATAAATTCCTTTACAAGGAGTTTCACAAAACAAGTCTTCTGGATCTCCAATTTTTTGACCTCAACAGAGTCCTTCCTCCGCCTATTTAAACAATCCACAAAACCCCTGATCCTATTTTCTAGAATTTTCTTAATGACTAGATCTAGATAGCATCTATCTATTAGGGGGGTTAGCTCAAAAAGAGTGTTTACATTCCAAAAATATATCATTGCTCAACATCTTAATATCATATGATCTTGTCAGCATTAATTCGATTCTACAAAACAAGGATTAGTTTGATCTAGTCATATATTTCGAGGTCTTTGTATTTCATAGGCCAAACGAGTAGACACTTCCATATTTCCTGGAAAACATCAAAATTTTGATTGTAACAATCATTGTAAAACTTTTAGGGTATGATAACAACAGTAGCTTTGGTAGTTTTCTGTTTGAGCTTTGTGGTAAGCACGCCATTATGCCAGTAGAGTTTGAAGTTGATTTCTCTAATTTCTTTGAGTAATTCCCTTTGCTCTTTTTTCTTCTTCTTGAAACCTTGAATTCTTTCTTGCCGATGAGCACTCCATTGTTCTATATGAGTCTTTTCTCTTTTCAACTGTCTCACTGTCTTCTGGAGTTCCTTGATCCTTTCTCTATCAGTTATGATTTTGACCTTGAATTCGGGGAACTCTTCAAAAGGTTCAGGCTCATTCAGATTTATGGCAACCTTGGGTTCTCTCAATTTAACTTGGTATTTAGAAACCAATTTTGAGTTGTGTTCTTCATCAGAACTTGCTGAATCCATGGCTTCTGGCATATCTGATATGTGATCTGAATCTACAAGGTAACCCTTTTTATTTTCAGGAATGTCACTGATACCTTTAGTAATTTCTTTAGCTTTTGCCAATCTGGTTGTAGCTCTTGCGAAAGGTCCCGTAGATGATGAAACAATCTATTTACCTCTTTTTTCTGGTTTCTTATGCAATGGAGGTTTGTTTGCTTTTTTCCTAGTACCTGCTTCAACATCTTCAGAGTGATCTTCTATAACTATGACATTTTCTTCTTTGATTGAAGGATTGAACATGGCTTTGAACTTCAATCTGTATTTGTTGGTAACCCTAGTAGAATTCCTTCTAGGGTTTTGAGACAGAGGCACACCTTTATTCTTTGTCCTTTTGACTGTAGCACCCTTTTTACTGGTGGATGGTAGTTCATGCTTGGTTGTAGTTTGAATATCAAAATATTCATCTGAATCTTCTTCCCCTTTAACATCTTCCTCAGAAAACATTTCGATTTCTAGATACAAATTCGGTCTTTTACCTCTGCTATTCCTCGATACCCTGACATCAGGCATTTCTTCTTTGATAGGGGTTTCATCAATTGAAATATTTTGTTTCTGTGTGAAATTCCTTTTTCCTTTCTTCTGTTTGCTGGACTGTGGGTTAGGGTTTAAAGATTGCATGAGCCAGCTCCAGGGTTTCTGTATTTCTCTCAAAGTAGATACAACTAAAGTCTTAATTAAGACTTGATGAAATAGGTTGCTCTTTGCATTGGAGGAGAGTGACTGCACTCTTTTTGACATCTTTGTCAAGATTTTGAGTAGAAAGTAAGGCAGATTTAAAGGATAATCACCATTTAGATGCATTAATAACCTAATGTGGTAGATATAGACTAGTGAGAATCTACCTTCACAGGTGATATACCTGTGGATAACGATCGGAGCAGTGTGCCATTCTGGTCTGATCTAGCTGTGAGGGACTCCCTTTCTCCAATTTGGATTTTGCTTATCTAGAAGCAAAAATTGATTAACAAACTTTGTAACCACATGCTCCTTCTTCCACCATCATTCTCCTCCAACCACCAATTTGCAAGCTTTGGCAATTTTCTATTCTATCACCAGCATCAGCAGCTTCCCGATCTCCACTTCGTAATCGTCAAAGTTCAGTGCAAACTCCATAGAGACTTGTTCTTCATGACCTTGGAAAGTGCTAAGGAATTCAAACCAACCAACATCTCTGAACCTTTGAGCCATCTGAGGATAAGCTTCGAGGAGTTCAACAACCTCAGGTTCTAATCTGACCACTTGTCCACTCCTCTTAGGCACCATCGAAATAAGATTCTACAACTGGCACTACTTGGATTCTGAATATGCTACCTGCAATCGATTAATATATAACCGTTCTCCTGAGAAAACATCTGCGCTTAAAATTCAGCAAAATCATTACGATGAGTAACTGTTTCAAATCATAATCTTTGGGAATAGAACTGTTTTAAAAGAGTCCTTTGCGGGTACAGAGAAGTCTGATCATGTAAAGGTTTGAATCATCAAATGATTCGAGAGCCATCGTGGGACACATGCAAACTCTAGTCCTCGATCTGGGTAATCATAGCAGAATCTGGGTGGCGGGCGCATATTAAGGCATGATTATATTTGAGCTACGGGAATAATGTTATTCCAGTAGTTATTTTAATGAATTAGCATAATTTGAATTTGTAAAGTTCAAACAGACATATGAAGTGACACATCATTAAAAACCATGTTTTAAAAACTTCAAACTTAAAGAAATTATCCAAAAAGATAAAACGCAAACCATAACAAGTTGAAATCAATGATTTAAATCAAATGGAAACAGATAATGAAGTGCAAGTAAGAGGGGTTTAGGATTAGGATTTCTCACTATATCAAAAGAAAAATTAGAGACTAACACTGGCTCCTTCTGGGGATGGAGTTTGATAACAAACTCCAAAAACTGCAGACCAATGCCTTTTCCTTTATTTCTGATTCACTGATCTCCTTGCATCTGTCAGTGTTTATTCACAACATAACTGTAAAAGAAAGTCCATTGGGTGTATGGAGTCTTTATTGAAAAGAAAACCTACTGTACTAACTGAAAACCTGATGAGTCTTTAGAGAAAATAGTGCTTCAAGAACCTCCCATTCACTGGGCCTCCAAAAGTTTCTTTGTTGTCTAAATTATGCAAGAGAAAAGTGTTATTGTCCATTACCTTGGCTATTCTAAAAGGACCATACCATAGGTTATTGAACTTACCATGTTTTTCTTTATCCTCTCTCCTGGAATCCCACCTTAACACCAAATCTCCCTCATTGAAAATATATTTCTTAGTTCCCTTATCGAATGTAGCCTTGAGTTTTCTCAGGTGAGCAACAAATTTCTGATTCACTTGTTTTCTGACCTGCTGAACATCAATCATCAGAAAAATTCTCCTTTGGAGATCGTTGGGTTCTTCTAACTCTTCTTGTAAAAACTTTAAAATTGGCAGACCCAATTGAGTTGAAAGAATAACTTCTGTCCCATATACCATCTGGAAAGGAGAGGTCCCAATAGACTTTTTGTTGCTGATACGATCGGTCCATAGGGAAAACTTTAACTTGGAATCCCATGATTTTTTATTTTCTGCCAGTAGTTTTTTGATAATCCTTATCAGAGTCTTATTGGAAGATTCTGCTAACCCATTCCCTTGGGGGTAGTAGGGAGTAGAATGAACCAATTTGAT
The DNA here is from genome assembly GCA_032191745.1 of Picea mariana. Lineage (NCBI taxonomy): Eukaryota > Viridiplantae > Streptophyta > Pinopsida > Pinales > Pinaceae > Picea > Picea mariana. The sequence goes on from JASDQU010103810.1 coordinate 129,759, forward strand.
ACTATACTTATTGCAGAATTCAATCATGGAATTCGATTTAAAATCCTGTGCATTATCAATGACTAGTTTTTTAGGACAACCAAACTTGGAAAAAATATATCCTTCTAGAAAGTCCATGATTACCTTGTCTGTTGCATTCCGAGTCGTAATTTCTTCGATCCACTTCGTAAAGTAATTAGTGGTTGTAAGGATCCATCTATGCTATCCTGAAGATGAAGGATTGATCTCTCCGATGAAATGCAAGCCCCATTGTTGGAATGGTCCATGAGTGACGATTAGTTTTAAAGGTAGAGACATAAGTTTCTTCTTTCCAACAAATTTTTGACAGGGTTCACATGCCCCGACCTGAGAAAAAATATCTGAGAATAGAACTGGCCAGTAATAGCCTTCCCTAAGAATCTTGAAGGCAGTAGCCTTCCAATGGTGATGGCCTCCACACACACCATGATGTAGGTCATACAATATTTGTTCAGCTTCTTTTTCATCAACACACCTCAACAAGAAACCATTAAGATCTTTCCAGAATAAGATCTGATCAATAATGAAATACTTTACTGCTCTTATCTTTAATGATCTGAATTTTGATTTATCTAACTTTGGGGGAGATTGAAAATTCAGCAGAAAAAATACGATATCTTTGTACCATGGTGAAGAAACATACTTGTTGTTTACCTGTGAATTTGTTTCTTCAATCTGGAAAAAATAATCTTGTATCTTGTCTGAAAGATGGCACAACCCAATTGCTTTGCAATTAGATTCTGTCATTAATTTGGCAAGGCCTTGACCTTTCATCAGCTGAGTAGGCTTTATGGTGAGATCATACTCCACGATTTTTGTTATCCATTTCCCTCTCTTCCCTTCACAGTCAGGCTGAACCAATATTTCTTTGACTGCACTGCTTGGGACATAAGCTGTGATCTCAGATTGAAGGATATATACTCTAAAGGGATTTAGGGCCTTTACTAGGGCATAAGACTGTTTCTCCATTATGTCATACTTCAATTCAGAGTCTCTGAGGGTTTTTCTAAAGAAGGAGATGGGCTGCTCATATCCTTTCTCATTTCTTTGAAGGAGGATAGCAACTATGGTGTTTTATGATGCAAATGAGAAAATCAGGAATCCTTTGGAATAATCTGGACTAATGAGAATAGGGGCTTGAACAAGAGCCTGCTTAATTCTTTCAAAAGATTCTTTAGCTCTAGGTATCCACTTAATTTCTGCATCCTTTTTCAACATGTTAGTGATGTATTTGATAATATCTGCAAAATTAGGTATAAACCTCCTCAAAAAATTAATTTTACCAATGAAGGACTGAATAGACTTCTTGTTTCTCGGAATATCTATTTATTGGATAGACTTGACTCTTTTTGGATCTATTTTAATACCTTCAGGGGAAACAATATTTCCTAACAACTTTCTTTCCTCCATGGCAAAGTGTGATTTGTTAGGATTAAGTGATATGCCATACCTTCTGCATTTCTCAAAAGTCAGCTTCAAGTGCTGTAAATGTTCTTCATCAGATGCTGAAAATACAGTGATGTTGTTGAGATAAATAACCACAAACCTGCCTTTTTCACCAATAAAAGAAATATCCATAGCCCTTTGAAATGTGTCTCCTGCATTCATCAGTCCAAAGGGCATCTTTTCGTACATAAAAGTGCCCCATGGAGTGGTAAAAGCTATTTTCTTTTTATCTTCCTCCACTACTGATATTTGATTGTACCCTGAGTATCCATCAAGCATAGAGATCCTTTTTGCACTAACAACTCTCTGTAAGATATGATCCATTTTTGGTAATGGATAATTGTCTTTCAAGGAGCACCTGTTCAAATTCCCAAAGTCCACACAGAGCCTTATCTCTCCGTTATTCTTCATGACAGGCACAAGGTTGGCTACCCATTCACTGTATCTCAGTGACACCATGATTTTGGCTTCTAATAGTCTTTTCAAATCCTTTTCTATTATGGGTAACAATAGAGGATTAAATTGCCTAGACTTTTGCTTAACAGGTTTAGACCAAGGTTTCAGAGGAATTTTGTGTTGTATGATCTCTGTATCAAATACTTTTAAATCTTCATAAGACCAGGCAAATATATCTGAATATTGCTTCATTAAATCAACAGATGTTTTTCTCTGTTTCTGTGACAGTTTCTTAGATATTTTGACCAACCTGGGATTTGTATCAAGACTGATGTCGCAGTCTACTACATCCATTTCTTCTGTTTGGATAACAACCTTCCTGGAAACATCCTTGTGATTGAACAACCTCTCTAGTGGAACCAAACCTTTAGGCAGATGGTTTGTCTTCAGTTCAATGATTTTGTGCCCAACAACAATATCTTGAAGGACCTCTGCAACATGTATTTCTGCTTCACCATTTTCATCATCCCCATCTATTGAAATGTTAGAAAACTCTTCAATAGTTTTCAAGAATCTTTGAATTTCCTCATCATATTTAAAGACCTGCCAATATTTTATATTTTTTGGTATTGAGGGTCTGTGTTTGACATCAACTTCAAACTTCATATTAGGAAACATTGTTGTTTTAAAATTGCTAGCTGCAAGTGCCAAAGAGTCAGCCTGTTGATTTAAATTTCTGTGCACAAAAGTAATATTGAATGCCAAAAATAAATTATCCACATAATCCCACACCTCATTTCTATATTGTTTCAACCTTTGCTGTTTGGTTTGATATATATTTTTGATCTGGTGAATAATTAGTTCTGAATCTCCAAAGACATAAAGTTTATCTATATCCATATCTTTAGCAGCTTTCAGACCTAACAATAAGGCTTCATAATCACTGATGTTATTGGTGGTGTCAAATTCAAGTTTATATGACATAGGAATAACCTCCTTGGTAGGGGAGATGAAGACAATCCCAGCTCCAGAACCTTCTCTAGAACACGCTCCATCAAAATACATTTTCCAAACACAATTATTTTCACTGTCCTCAACTGCAGTTGTTGTCTTCCTAATTGATACTTCTGCCATCTCATCACTCATATGGAAAATATAAGAACCAAGATCATCTTCTACAACATATATAGGATTATTAGTGGGGTTTTCATGATCACTTAGCAGATAAGCCAGTCTCACTTCTCTGTATAATCTCCATTGTTCCCCACCAAAAACAGGTATGGTTGCATAACTAAGATCCATCTGTAAAGTACCACCTACCTTCTCGGCCCAAGATCTTGAAAGAAGCATTCCAAATTTTGGTGGTATGTCAGCCACAATAACATCTAATACCACACTTTTCATAGGTAATTGGGAAAGCGTGACAACCACATATTTCATAACTCCAAGGCATTTGACTTTCTTAGAGTCAAAAGAATATAGATCATGGTATGGTCTAGTAATATCCAACCCTAATTCTTCCATCACCACCTTAGGCATGATATTATGCGAGGCACCAGAATCCATTAGGTAGTTGTGCAATATTTTTTCATGGACATTTAATGAAATGTAGAATGGGGGAGAGGCATCAATTCTGTCTTCAATGTGAGGTCCAATAGTTACATCAGGGTTTTCATCTTCTAAATTGATTGTATCTGAAAAGGTAACTTGAGCTGGAGATTGTAAGGCCTTGAGGACAGTATTTCTAAAGGGTTATGTTTTCATGAGCTCTAACAATGGCATTGAAATCTTGATTTTGTTGCTTTCATGTTCTAGACTGAAAGAAGAAACACTCTTTTTTGGTTCCTTTATATCTGCAATGCTAACCTTGGCAGGGTGCTTCAATGGTCGATCGTCTTGAATCTCATGACTTACTTTAGTGGTTATTTTTTTAATTGGAGTACTGTCCTTCTTTGTGGAAATAAGTGTATCCACTTTAGGTGCATTTGAACTAGATCTGAGATTGCATTTCTTCCTTTTTGGTTCTTTTTGGACAATCTCATCTGCATCTCCTTCCTCAAACTGATTTGAAATCAAGGCATATTCATAATCCTGCTGTGTCAAATGCACAAGAGATGATTCTGAATCATTTAGATGAACTGGAGGGTCTTCTTCTGTTTCATCTTCATCCTCTTCCTCATCTACTGCATTATTCTGAAAATGAGGCAAAACCTTTTGATCATCTTGATTTTTTCTTTCCCTTGGTAAGATTTGAGGTGCATTGTTTGGCCTCCTAAACTAATTATGATTTCTGTATCCACCCTCCTGTGTAGGTCTACTAGGTTGTTTTTGTTCCATCTTTAACCTTGCCATCTCAACTATCAGAGTTTTCAACATCTTAGCCATTTCATCCATATTAGAATCAAATGTTGTATTAGAAGATGAAGGCAACTCTTCTTTTTTCTTTTTCCTATCTTTATCACTACTAGACTTCAATTTGTCTGCTGCTAATATGTTTGATTCTACCTCAATAGCAGCATCTTGCATCAGGCTAAGGGTAGAAACCCTTCTCTCTCTGAGCAACAAGGAAAATTCAGCATCGAAAGCATAGGCAAAAGTGATTTTAGCTGATGTCTTTGAAGGTTTAATCTCATCTGGGATTTTTCCATACATTTGGTTGAATCTTTTGGTAAAATCAGGTATTGATTCACCTTGTTTCCTTTTTAAAGCACCAAATTCAGTGATATAATATAAAAAGTATTTCTTGTCTCCCCAGTGTTTAAGAAAGGCATCATCCAAGATCACAATATCAACAGTTGAATTAGGTGGCAAACTCCTGAACCACTTTCTTGCTTCACCATTTAGATTCTACATGAACAATCTCATCCACACATCTGCATGCTCTACATTGAAATTATCTGCAAAACTATAGAATAAACTCAAATTCTCTTCAGTAGTAACTGCCCCATCTCCATTGAATCTGGGCAAGTATCTCATATAATCATTTTGTGGAAAGGCAAACAAGACTTGTGGAAGAATCAAAGGGGCATACCTTGCTGCAACAATTTCATCCGTTATGTCTGCAACCATATTTGCTATCTTTGGTGTTTGGGTTTTGGGAGTAAGCAAGATTGGTGATGTTGGAGGTGAAACTGTCCTTTGTGTATGAAAATTTAACTATACTGTCACTGAATCTTGATCTTTAGCAGATAAGGATTTTTCTTCTGGACTATGATCAAATGAAGGGCCTAAAAACATAGGATTTTCAAGAGAAAAATAATGTGATTTAAAATCTTCAGATGAGAGAGATCCAAGAGATGACGAGGGTGTCTCTGGTTCACTCTTAATATCTGTGCTGTGATCTGTCAGAGTTTCAGTCACAGGTAGGATGTTTGAATATTCCTATTTAATGATTTCAGTAAGTAGCTTCCACTGTTCTAGATTTAATTCTGAGATAGTTGAAGGGAAAGAAACTGTAGCGGGCTCAACAATAGGTTTGACTTCTCCTTCAGGAATTACCTTCTCATCTGCTTCGATTTTGGTGATTTCAGAGGACTGTCCTTGAAAATTTCCCGAAGACAATTTTCCCTTGGAGAGAGAAGGCTGCCTAGAAACAACCTTCGTTTTTCTTAGTAGCTTTTCAGGGTCTGAAACTGCTGCAACTGGCTCAGGATCTAGATTTTTTCTGGTTACTGGTCTCTTAGTAGATGATGAAGAAATTAGAGGAGTTTTAGGTCCTTTACCTTCTCTTTTAGGAGCCAGAATTACCACAAGGCAGTCGCCAGGTGAAAAATCACAGTCTTAAATAATATCCAAAGTCTTGTTCACCATCAAGATTTGAATCTGATCTTGTCATTTCCCCAGGGAAGATATATTTGTTTCTTTGTCCCTGAAAATGACGCCAAAATATGTTAGTCCCTAAAGTTGCACTTGACTGTGAGAGGACAAGCTAGGGAATCATTGGTTTATTGCAAAGTGTTTAGGAGGTTTTTATAATTTGGTTTTTTGAATAAGGTTGTTGAAAACTGGCTCAAGGTTATAACATAACATGAAAATCAAGATCAGAACATAGTAAATCCCATTGACTGAGTAAAAGGTAGGCACATAGATGGATAAAACCATAAATAAAAAGAGAGGATGAAGCCTTCAATTTGTCAACTTCACATAATTTCTTGTCTCAAAATATCATAAAGAAACAAGAACATCAGTTTGAAATCAAAACTTGAAATTAATTCCCACAACAAATTCTTTACTGTATTAATTAACAATCAAGAAACAAATGCATTGCAGTTTGAATAATGAATTCAAGCATGAAGAAAGAAAAACATAGTAGAAAAGAGTGTTTAACCATCCATATGCCTTTGCTATTAAGTGTCAAACAGAACATAAGTGCCTTTACAAGGAGTTTCACAAAACAAGTCTTCTGGATCTCCAATTTTTCAACCTCAACAGAGTCTTTCCTCTGCCTATTTAAACTATCCACAAAACCCCTGATCCTATTTTCTAGAATGTTCTTAATGACTAGATCTAGATAGAATCTATCTATTAGGGGGGTTAGCTCGAAAATAGCGTTTACATTCCAAAAATAGATCATTGCTCAACAAATTAATATCGTATGATCTTGCCAACATTAATTTGATTCTACAAAACAAGGATTAGTTTGATATAGTCATATATTTCGAGGTCTTTGTATTTCACAGGACAAATAAGTAGACACTGCCATATTTCCTGGAAAACATCAAAATTATGATTGTAACAATCATTGTAAAACTTTTAGGGTATGATAACATAAGTAGCTTTGGCAGTTTTCTGTTTGCGCTTTGTGGTAAGCACAACATTATGCTAGTAGAGTCTAAAGTTGATTTCTTTGATTTCTTTTAGCAATGCCCTTTGATATTTTTTCTTCTTCTTGAAACCTTGAATTCTTTCTTGCTGATGAGCACTCCATTGTTCTATATGAGTCTTTTCTCTTTTCAACTGTCTCACTGTTTTCTGGAGTTCCTTGATCCTTTCTCTATCAGTTCTGATTTTGACCTTGAATTCAGGGAACTCTTCAAAAGGTGAAGGCTCATTCAGATTTATGGCAACCTTGAGTTCTCTCAATTTAACTTGGTATTTAGAAACCAATTCTGAGCTGTGTTCTTCATTAGAACTTGCTGAATCCATGGCTTCTGGCATATCTTATATGTGATCTGAATCTACAAGGTAACCCTTTTTATTTACAGGGATGTCACTGATACCTTTAGCAATTTCTTTAGCTTTTGCCAATCTGGTTGTAGCTCTTGTGACAGGTCCTGTAGATGTTGAAACAATCTGTTTACCTCTTTTTGCTGGTTTCTTATGCAATGGAGGTCTTTTTGCTTTTTTCCTAGTACCTGCTTCAGCATCTTCAGAGTGATCTTCTATAACTATGATGTTTTCTTCTTTGATTGAAGGATTGAACATGGATTTGGACTTCAATCTGTATTTGTTGGTAACCCTAGTAGAATTCCTTCTAGGGTTTTGAGATAGAGGCACACCTTTATTCTTTGTCCTTTTGACTGTAGCGCTCTTTTTACTGGTGGATGGTAGTTCATGCTTGGCTGTAGTTTGAATATCAAAATCTTCATCTGAATCTTCTTCCCCTTTAACATCTTCCTCATAAAACATTTCGATTTTTGGATTCAACTTCGGTCTTTTACCTCTACTATTCCTCATTACCCTGACAACAGACATTTCTTCTTTGACAGGGGTTTCATCAATTGAAATATTTTGTTTTTGTGTGACATTCTTTTTTCCTTTCTTATGTTTGCTGGACTGTGGGTTAGGGTTTAAAGATTGCATGAGACGGCTATGGGGTTTCTGTATTTCTCTCAATGCAGACACAACTAAATTCTTAATTAAGACTTGATGAAACAGGCTGCTCTTTGCATTGGAGGAGAGTGATTGCACTCTTTTTGACATCTTTTTCAAGCTTTTGAGTAGAAAGTAAGGTAGATTTAAAGGATAATTGCCATTTAGATGCATTAATAAACTTATGTGGTAGATATAGATTAGCGAGAATCTACCTTCGCAGGTGATATACCTGTGGATAACGATCAGAGTAGTGTGCCATTCTGGTCTGATCCAGTTGTGAGGAACTCCCTTTCTCCAATTTGGATTTTGCTTATCTGGAAGTAAAAAATGATTAACAAATTCTGTAACCACATGCTCCTTCTTCCACCATCGTTCTCCTCCAACCACCAATCTGCAAGCTTTGGAAATTGTTTGTTTTGTCACCAACATCAGCAGCTTCCCGATCTTCACTTCATAACCATCAAAGTTTAGTGTGAACTCGATAGAGACCTGTTCATTGTGACCTTGGAAAGTGGTAAGGAATTCGAACCAACCAGCATCTCTGAACCTTTGAGCCATCTAAGGATAAGCTTGGAGGAGTTCAGCACCCTTGGGTTCTAATTTGACCACTTGTCCACTCCTCTTAGGCGCCATCGAAACAAACTGCTACAACTAACACTGCTCAGATTCTGAATATGCTACCTGCAATCGCTTAATATATAACCGTTCTCCTGAGAAAACATCTGCGCTTAAAATTCAGCAAAATCATTACGATGAGTAACTGTTTCAAATCATAATCTTTGGGAATAGAACGGTTTGACAAGAGTCCTTTGCGAGTACAGAGAAGTCCGATCATGTAAAGGTTTGAATCATCAAATGATTCGAGAGCCATCGTGGGACACATGCAAACTCTAGTCCTCGATCTGGGTAATCATAACGGAATCAGGGTGGCGGGCGCATATTAAGGCATGATTATATTTGCGCTACGGGAATAATGTTATTCCAGTAGCGCTTTTAATGACTTAGCATAATTTGAATTTGTAAAGTTCAAACAGACATATGAAGTGACACATCATTAAAAACCATGTTTTAAAAACTTCAAACTTAAAGAAATTATCCAAAAAGCTAAAACGCAAACCATAACAAGATGAAAGCAATGCTTTAAATCAAATGGAAACAAATAATGAAGTGCAAGTAGGAGGGGTTTAGGATTAGGATTTCTCACTAGATCAAAAGAAAAATTAGAGACTAACAGTTACTATGAAGAAAATCCTTAAAACTATCACTGGTAAAGAATTCTCAACCCATTAAACAACACATGCAATGATTTAAATGCAAATCCATTTCATTTTAAACTCATAGCACTATATGTCTATGATGCCCCATCGTTTGTAGATTTTAGCATTTGGAGAGAGCAAGGTTCCCAAGGACAAAGACTGGTTGTAGGAAATTCAGGACGTCTTGAAGATCCTAAAGGAGAATTTACATGTTGCTCAGAACAAACATAAGGTGTATGCAGATATGAATCGTATGGAGCACATTTTTGAGGTCGGGGACGTAATCTTTCTTAGGCTAAAAACTTACCGACAATATTCACTGAAGAAGAGTGGTGCATAGAAGTTGAAACCTCATTTTTACGGACCCTACAAAGTGATCAAGAGATTTGGGGAGGTGGCATATGAGTTGGAGCTACCGAAAGGAAGTAGAATCCACAACTCTTTCCATCTGTCATGCCTAAAAAAGGCATTGGGCCAACTGGTCACCACTTCGACAGATCTTCCTCCGCTAGATGAGGAAGGACAATTGGTTTTGGCCCCCGAACAGATTTTGGATGTACAGGAACAAAGACCGAGAAACATAGTTATTCGAGACTACCTAGTCATATGGAAGGCGTTGCCTGTAGAAGATGCTGCATGGGAAGGTGAACATATTTTACAACACCCTGATCTAAAATTGCTTGAGGACAATTAAATTCACCCAACAACAAAAGCAAACCAATTTAGAAACTCCCTAAACTATTGCAATGACTCTAGAATGAAATCCATCATTCCCCTATCTCAAAAATGGATGAATGGAGGAGAACAAAGTGTTGTTGGGATTATTCTCTTGCTCAAGATAGTAACTATGAAGAAAATCCTTAAAACTATCATTGGTAAAGAATTCTCAACCCATTGAACAACACATGCAACGATTTAAATGCAAAGCAATTTAATTTTAAACTCATAGGTAGACAAATAACATAGCAAATAGATAAATTCATCATATAAGAACTGGAGATTTACCTTGGAAACCCAAATGGGAAACCATCATTTAATTAGCTTCAACTAGCGTCTTTATTACACAACAAGATGAAAGTTAGAGGCTCTCGTGTTCATCCTCATGCTCCTTATGGAATATTAGGTATCATTCCTTTCATTCTCAACCAAAAGACCCCTCTTTCCTTGTGGGGAAATAATATATAGGAGGTTGACACAACTAGGGGGATAGTTGGAAGGTCAAGTGTCCCATGTCTTTTCTCTTTCTTTAATACTCTAGAGAAGAGGTCTCGTGTTTTGTTTTTGAATACATGATTTTTTTAACAAAAAAAATTCTTCCTTGTGACTTTACATCTCATGTGCTTCCCTTATGGTTTGATTTAATGTAGAGGTGGACACCAATCATGATTACATGGAACCCTTCACGCCAACAATGGTCTCCTTCCTTGTCCATAACCTTGAGCCCTATGGATGCAAATAATTATAAAATCTGTTTCAATAGCCAATTGTTTTTGTGTGGATCTTATATACTTTATGTAATGAAAGTGAAGGCACATATGTAACATACATCTTACAACACATTGTTAACATAGCTTTGTCTAACCACCTTTCACATCAATAGTTTTGTCTAACCATCTTTCACATCAATGTACTGTCATTTTTTTAATACACTATATATATTATATATATCTATATAAAAAGTATACAATAATATATTTTATTTTACAATATTGAACTATATATTATTATAGAGTGATATACAATATTTTCCACACATACATATATCTCATGTATGTGTCTAATGTAAAATGTTTCTTTATGTTATTTATATATTAGATAAACAACTTTTATAATTTAACTTTTCTAAGTCTCGAAAAATGCATATAAAATATTTTTTTTTTCAAGTGTTGAAAAATGCATATAAAATATATCTTTAATAAAGATAGTGAAAGATAGACGAGTGTGAAAATTCCCTCTTTTTATTACTCACATTATCCATTCTCACTCCATTTTATTCATTTTCCATCTCAATTCTTTCGTGAAAACAATTTAGTCCAATCATAAACAAGGTTTTACCAAATTGTTTTTATCAAATGTCATTTACAAACTCTAAATCCATATAAGTCTAAGAACCTTTCTAAATTTCTAATAGAAAAAATAATATAAGTCTAAAAACCTTTCTAAATTTCTAATACTACAAATAAATTTACTTTTAAGTAAAGAGGATATCGAAGTACTCCTGGATGGGGTGTCACCTGGAGACCGATGTCACATGATGCGCTGGCAGTAGAAGTAGTTAAAGCCCCTCGCCGCCAACACTCTCCCTAATTCACTTGACATACCCCGCATTTACGCAGAGCATATAGTGTCGGGACGGTCTAACAACTCTAATGGTGTTTATGGGAACTGGTATGATAACCTCCACCCACAACCCTTCAACATTCATGCCGTCCATTGCTATCACCTCACTCATTATCACGTAGAGATTTCCCCGCTGCTGGTTTTATCTCTGTTTTTCGCCCTCAGTCTCTCATTCTCCCTTAGCTATCACGATTTGTCTCTCCCAGGCCTTTGGTATTCTCATTTCATCTCTCCCAAGCTTCTTCGGCCTCCCCACTATGCACTCTTCTCCCCTCAAGCTTAGCTTTGTTATGCCCCGTGAGAGAGACAAGCCCAAATGCGGGCTGACCTACTATAGCCAAATGGGTAGGCACCTCCGCACTGGACCTATGGCTCTCCATCCCTTTCCAAGAAACAACCCAACCCTTTCTCCCAATCTGATTAGAACTGGGACATGGAAACCCAGGTAGAGCCTCAGTCTCCTATCCCAGAGCCCAATTACGAAGGTTGCATAGTGGAGGAGGAAATTCCTCCTCACTGGGCAAAGATTCCTCATCATTTGCAGGATGCTGGTGGTGAACAGTGTTAAGAACCAAACATCAATATAGCATAGAAAAACCTCAGGAAAAGTACTCAACGCCTTGAAAAAGAGATAATTTCAGATAATAAGCCTCTTCGAGGGGGCAACCTCCTTTTACCCCACTTAAATGTTCAAGATCAAGATGATT
>JASDQU010103810.1:146687-157041 GCA_032191745.1 Picea mariana
TATATATATATATATATATATAAGTGGAGAATATTTAATCATTATATATATATATATTTTTGAAGTGGAGAATATTTTGAGGGGGTAAAAGGATTAATATGTGGATAGATGCCATTATTGGTATTATAACAAATGTGGGTATAGATTTTATTATTGGTTTTATGATAAAAGTTGCAAGGCCAAACGTGAAGAGTCCAATCGAGATTCACATACGTAAATATTACTTCTCAACCATTTCATATCTACATTAAATAGATTAAATGATTTAATAATTTTGTAATAAATTAAAAAATATTTATATTAAATGATTTAATAATTTTTTAATAAATTAAAAAAACTTATTTATATATTTGGTTTATTTAAATAAAAAAATTTATTGAAAATTATTATTAATATTAAATGATTAAAAAAACATGTATATGAGTGATTTGTAATTCAAATTATTTTAATTAGATAAGCAATTTTTGATAAGCAATTATTATATGAGTGATTTGTAATTAGATAAGCAATTTTTGACATATATAAAAATAATAAATTTATTATTATTAATTTTGATAAAGTTAAGTGATATAAAATTATGAGGTTTTTTTGTAAAGTTATATTTAAACTTTATATAAAATATGTTTAATTAATAAAATTAAGAAAATGTAATTTATATAAATAATTAATAAAATTAAGAAAATGTAATTTATATAGATAATTAATAAAATTAAGAAAATGTAATTTATATAGATAATTAATAAAATTAAGAAAATGTAATTTATATAAATAAAATGAATTAATAAAAATAATGAATTTTTTTTTTTTAAATTTATGTTCAAATTTTAAACTTTACATGTTTAATTGATAAGGTAAAAAAAATGTGATTTGTAACATACTAATATAACACGAAATTCATAATTCTTGCGATTGTTTTTAATTATAAATATCAAACAAAATAAAAATAGGTAAAAAAAATGTGATTTGTACCATATTAATATAACATGAAATTCATAATTCTTCCAATTTTTTTTAATTATAAATATCAAACAAAATAAAAATAAATTCTCATTACTAATCTCTATTAAATTTAAAGTTAAAATAAAATTTATTGATTATTATTTAAAAAACAATAAAAAATAATATAACATAAACATTATACTCGTTTACAATACGTCTCTCAACACTAAATTATACACATTCATTTTGTTATATTAAGATAACCAAATTTAATAATACCTTACATTAAAATGCATCTTTACAACCAAAAGAAATAATGTGTTTACCCGCATAATAATAATTTAAAAAAGGTTACCATGTCAATTCTTCGTTTTTAATTTTATTTTTTAGTACATAAACATTTGAATATATATATATATATATATATATATATATATATATATATATATAAAAGTGTAAAACATTGTATTAATAATGTTTATATGTTATACAGTGACAAGTGTAAGCCACTTATTCTGCTATAAGTGAGAAACTAGAATATGTGGCTTTTTGATATTCAGAGATTGACACATCTTTCTGAGTTCAAGCATCGTTGGAACTAAAATGTTTACACAAAAATTACAGTTTGTCTGCGAAAACAAAAAGATTTGAACCATGTTCTGCAACCTATCGCTAAGGCTAGCTATAGACAGAGCTATCATGACTAAAACTATACAAAAATAAGAAGAAAAAACTGCTAGTTCATCTATCTTGTTGTCGTGGTACGCTAGACCAACGACCCTGCAACTGAAATAGACAAAAAACCGAAACCTGGAGACATCAATCCATAGTTGAGCCTAGTTATCCATGTATTGTGTGGACATGGGTGAATCGTTGACTGCAAGTAGGGCATCTGGCACGCGTAGGAGCATTCGTTAATGCATCAAGCAAGATATACATATGTTTGTTGAGGACGCTATGTGAGTGCATCTGGTCATCCTGTTTCTGCCTGATCTCGAAGAGGAGTTGAAGGTGCTCCTCCACCTGGTACACCTTGCCTGACTGGTTTGCTCGCCCAATTCCCCAGCCATGCGCACTACCATTACCCCTCTCATGGTGTGAGCCATGGAGGAGTTAATGTGTAGGGGCTGGCGGCGGGGGTTAATAACCCCCCCGGCTGCCTGGTTCCAGGTGTCCTCAATCTCTTACCAGGTGGCACCCCATCCGGGTTGAAAATTTATATTATTATTAAAACATTAAATCCACAATTAATTTTTTGACTTGACTTTTACAAAGTTAGATCAATTACTACTATAATCATCCATGATTTGTTCAATGTACTTGATGATCATGTTTCTACATTTCTATCCTTTTTGCTTTAACTTCTCCTAGGAAAACCAGCATCTATATCATGGGTTGTCGACAGGTTAATCATCATCATCAGTTATTTCCCTATGTATGTATACTACATGATGATGTATCTATATTTATATCATTTTTTCTGTAATTTATCTTAAATATAGTGCAACCAACATCCATATTATTGGTTTTCGACATGTATATCATCATTAGTTGTTTTCTTATGTGCATTGAAGACAATAGTGTTGGATCCCTTTATCACTCTAATGAATCTGATTTATGTCTCATATTTTTCCTTCCAAAGTGGTTAATCAATGAGAAATGAGACAAACCGATTAATCAATGAGAAAGGAGTTTTGTACTAATATATAATAATGACATTGGATTCATTATTGTTTTCTGAACTTGAAGCAATTATAGTCGTTGAAGGAGCAAGTATTGAACCTTGAAAAGTCTTGATTGGATCTACCTAATGTTCCTCCAATTATGAATACAATTTCTACCAAGAGGGATTTGAGATTTTTCTTTTGGAGTTGAAAATGATTTTACTTTAAACAAGAGGTAATTGTATGATCATGGTCAAAACAAAGTTTCCAACAAAAAGAAACATTTTTATAGTATAGGCATTGAGTCCATCTTTGGTCATTGCATGCTAGCACAATGTGGTTAAGAAGGCATTTTTTTAACTTACATAAATCCATAACCTAACATATGTAGTAAAACCAAACAACATGTTTCGAGAACCAATGAGATGAAACTACTCAAAGAATTGCCAATAGTAGTTAAATTTGTAGGAACCCACAATATTCCAAAGGGAGACTTGACAATTTGACCTATAGTGGGACCATCATTTGAGATTTTGAAGTTAGGCTACCACAAATTCATAAATAACCATGAAATAATTGAATACCATTTAGAACTTAGAGCATATTGTGAGCAACTTGTGTTTTCTTCACCAAGGAGTCGAACTCCAAAATATAAAAGCCTCGTGCATGTGGACGAATAACAATTGATTTATCTACAAAAGACACCTAAGTCACTTATATACATGCATGTCATCGTTTAAGGTAGGGCTATATAAATGGCACGGGTGAGGTTATCACCCAAATCAACAACTTAACATATTTGTTAAGACAAAACAATATTAAGAGAATCCTCCTTGAATGGACAACAAGGGGAAAGGCCACTGTGACTAATCAAGCCCCTCTCAGTTTAGGATTAGTGCTTTTTACTCTAAGGGGGCATCCCCAAAGCTCTTATTATATTCAATATGACTCAAACAAGATAACAAAAACATTCAAAGAAGATATTAAAGAGTTTTGGTTATTATTGAATGGTACCAAGAATTATTGGGTGATGGAGTTAGGATAGAGTGAAATGAAACAAGGTTGCATGGCAGCTTATACCTGCCGATGAAGTCCTTACCAGTAGGTAATAAGAGATGCATTTGAACAACCAATCACAATTTAGAAAAATGTTTTAAAATAATTAAAAAAATCAAATTGTAATGTTATACCTTTAAAAATGCTCAAAATTATTTTGGTCAAACCTCAGCTAATAGACTATCAATAGGATATCCAATACTATATACCACGGCAAGCGACATGTATAATAACCAATATCCCTTCACATTATTTTGAATGATCTAAAAAAACCCAATTTCATAAAACATTTAGATATACATTGTAAAACGCTCAAACTTATATTTAAGGTTAACACTCAAAATTTGCAATATAAAAATAAAACTTATATTTAAGTTTAACTCTTAAAAAATTTGTACAAAATATTATATTATTTTATTTTAACTTTAACACTCAAATAATTGTGAAAAAAAAAGTACAATTGTAATCCATTTAAATCCTACATACAAAATTTTATTTTATTTTATTTAAATGTGCCTAGAAAAAGGTACCCATGAGAACAACCATATTTATTTAACAAGATGGGCCCCCAACTTTTGACAATATATATTAAAAAACAAGAAATATTTATTACAATAACATTGGGGGAAGTGAAGGCAGTAATAAGACTTCAAAGTTTTTGACCAATAAGATATCACATAAATGAGATTTAAAATTTAAAATAAATAAATATTTTTTAAAACTTTGGATAAAGGGGTGTATATTTTATGGTCAAACATGAACTAATAGAAAGTCAAGCCTAACTCAAAGCTATATACCATGCCTATCGGCAAGTATAATAAGGGGTTTATTCTTTGAAGGAGCATGTCCAATTCATGAAGAGAAAATGGCTTGATCCTCCTAGACTCCTAAACCAAAAATATTATAGAGCCCAATTTTATAAACAGTTAAGTCCATAGAGAAAGTATGGAAACTAAGAAACACAAGGGCGAGGATTCCCCTACTTTGAGAGGATCAAGCCCAATTTTGTAAAGAGTTAGATCCATGGATAAATTCTTGTAACTAAGGAACACAAGGGCAGTGATATCACTAGTCTTGTAGACCCAAAATTTAATAGAACCCATTTTAATCTTTTTCCAACTCTAGCCCTCAAGTACTTAGCTTGTTTTTTCAAAAGAAAATGCTTTAGGACCATTTAAGCACACATGACTCGTTGCTTCCACTTGCCACTCTCTAAAACGTACATATGTCTGAGTAACATAGATAGATGCTAATGTTCCACGTGGTGGGATTTGATTAGTCAAGAGACCCCCAATTGTCATTGCTAACGTCGTTGTGGATAGTGAAGCACTAAGTGCATTGTCACGTGGAACCCTCTGATTGGTCCAAGTTATACTAGTACTGTAGTCCTACTTCTACAAGTACTCAATATGTCATATCATATGGGCACTACACAGTGAAACCTTGCACTTTCAGGAGATTTCAAGCCTTGTGCACTTATTGTCTAAAGTTTCCAAATTTACTTGCCTTGCTCCGAACCTAAGATAATATTGGAATTTACTTTGTTTTGTCACAGAGTCCATTGTAGGTGTCATGACATAAAGGCTATAATTCATCTAGCCTCTCGGACCTAAACCTTAATAAAATATAATTATATCCCACCTTAGCTACGTGGAAAAAGTCCATGTAAGCTAAAGAATAAAGAAGGTAAAATCCTCCAAACATAGTGGACCTGGAATATCTATAGAGGCCAATGAAAATTGATAGAGAACAAAAGTCTTAGAATTTTTTAATGAAAGAAAGGTTTTTCTACTTACCCTATAAGATGTACTATACTACCACGTGGCATCCTCCGACACTACCACATGTTTTTTCAATCCTCCTTACCCACAAAATCTATGCCATGATACAAAACTTGATCAATTCATGTACTAGTTGAGTCATCCTCGTTATTGTTTCCTCACACTATCCAAGTCAACCTCCTTATTCATTTGTCTTGTATACATGGATCCTTCTCACTAAGCCAAAACTTGCTAATGTGTAATCTCAATGCCAGTGGTATTGCATCACTTTTCCCTATCAGATCATTCACATAAACTTCAATGCTTCCCTATGAACTTGAAGTGTTATGAAATCCATTAAATATGAGATCTCATCCATGGGGAGATTACATAAATTGGGAAAACATAAGGAACCTAAATTTGCTCAGTCATGTGGACCTAAAAATGACTACAATGAAGTTTAATCGGAGCATTAGGTCTATGGGAACAGTTGAGACACTGATAAACATAAAGGATTAAGTCCACCTGGACTTATAGACCTCGAAGGACTATAAAATGAGTCTAAGGGCATAGTTGGAATCTAGAAAAATGTGCAAAAAAGACAAAGAGTTTGAATTCCTTAGACTTCTTCAATACAAACTTGATTTAGATTACAAAGTACACTTCAATGTTAACTATAAATGAAATAACTAAATAAATAACCCCCTTAATTAATGAACATTAAACCCTAATATAGTTGAGGATTAATGGGTGTCTTCCTTCTCATATAACATTGTGGAGAAAGAACCTTTGAATTCATATTTTTGTAAAAGTTTGATGTTTACATTGCAAAGAAGCAAATCTAGGTGGTAACAGGTGAGAAGAAAGTCCCCCTTCCTTTTCACCCATGTCAGATCGAATTAAATAATTAGGATGAGTTCTCCACAAGTAAAGCTCAAATACGACATTTTCTTGCACAAAGAAAGAATTGGATGGAGAAAGCCATCACAAAGTTTGTTAAATATTTTCTTTATAAACTTTATTTGAGAGGGAATTTTTATCATTTTTCCTTTATACCATTACTTAAAAGAAACACTAAAAAAAAATTGGTATAAAACAAAATAATATCTTAGAACTACTTTCCAACATAACAACATACTTATTAGGAAATAATAATCCTTTCCTCAACCAGATTTATTCCTTAATACACTATTCCTTAATATTCTTTACAAATATTTTCCATAATAACAACTCTTAGCAAAAGTACACAACCACCTTTATACTCTCCCATAGACATGCCTATTTATCACCATTAATTTATAATGCTTATTTTATAGTAGGTGGCATAAATAAAAGTGAAATTAGATTTCTAGCTGGTTCATAAATTTCGGCTCGGGCACAAATACAAAAGCGGAACTGTTGGGTTTATGGACTACGCTCACTCTGGCAGCTCACTGGTCTCTAGATGCTCTACAAGTCCAGGGCGACTCCAGAGTGATAATAGACTGGATCTCAAACAAAGGCAGGCTCAAMTCCATTYATTTGGCTGGCTRGATGCAGAAAACAAAAGATCTYATGCAGKGMTTCTCCAATATTTCYTTCCGTCATGTTTTTCKTGMTCAWAATCGRACTGCKGACGCTCTATCCAAGAGAGMACTTTCCGAGGARGCYGGAAAGCTCTCGATCTACCACTGTGATAATGGGATCGAGAGCTCCATTACCTCCTTTAACATTTTTGTCTAATGCTGGCAACCAAAGAAACTATCCGAAAAATGGTAGTTTTCTGGACTTGATTAAGTTTGGTGGCCGATCAGTCATGGTTATCATAGATGATTCGGATACAGATTACTCATATAAAATGCTTGTGTGTTCAGATATGGCAAGAGATTGCAGTTTATCTGTTTACAGTCTGCCCATGTAAATGAATATTATAGAAATATAAATTCGAGCTAATTTTTTTGGAAAAAAAAAAAAAAAAAAGTGTTGATAAGATTCGGACATTTATAATATGCATACATCTGAACAAGGAATCTTCTCGCATATAGTATTTGAATCAACTTAAAATTAATCTTCTCACATATCGTATTTGAATCAATTTAAAATTAATGTTTACAGCTCATTAAAGTTGATTAATAAAGCTTCAAGATTTTTTATTTTATTTTTAAATCTCAATACAACTTTTGCAAAAGTACAAAGATATAGATATCAACCATAAAGCTATAAAGAGATATGTAAAGATTCCTAAACAATTTGCTTGAATATTCTCATCAAGATATGTTAACCAAAATTTTGTTTTATACTAATAAAAAAATTACGTGAATATATTAACATCAAGATTCCTTCCATTAAAAAAAAAACACACTCTCAATATTTTAGGATTTTGTAATAAAAAAACATACTGTCAAATCGTGTATATGAATTCTAATTTTTCTCTTGAAAAAATGATAATGCCTTTTGGGCTTTATGTATCTCCTTTAACCTGCTTAAATATTCTCAAGCACATACGTCACACCAATTTACATGAATATATTAATCCAACTAATTCCTTCCTATGTGAAACATTGTGTAATCAAAATCTTACTACTAATATTTTAATTGGAACAATTATAACTTATACTAAAAAGTTGTTGCGGTCTCATCGTATAGTATAATACTACAATAAAATGAGGTTTTCCAATAGCGAGTCTTCAAAAAGTGACTAAAATACAAAATCGCTGCCTATAAAATGTGTTGTTTTAACATCCAAAATGGAATAACATAGAGACCTTGAGAAATTGACCTAAACTAATAAAAAAAAATACTTTGCAAAGTTAGATAAATTTGGAATAAGAAAAATGCATGCTCATTGTGGTTATTTTTGGTTTGATATAAGCTAATATTTAAAGCTTCTATTCCACTTGTTTTTTATCCATATTTCCTAGAGCTTACTGAACTGTTTCTTGAGTTTTTGGAATAGTTGGAGTAGACCCAATTGATAACTTTGGCTGACAAACCACACATTGAGAACTCTTAGCAAGGCCAAGGATCAATTGGTAAAGATTGCCACATTCAACTTCAAGGTTCTCAATTTGTCTCTTTTGATCAGTAACTTCTCTAATAGCTTTGCATGCTTAGACTTTTGTGCTTCATCCTAACTAGAAATTCTATTATTTAAATGGAAGAGAGCTACCTAATTGTCAACTAGAAGATGATCATCTCGATGCAATGCATGATGTAGGTTCAATGACTCACAAGAGAAGCACCTAGAATCCATACCTCTAGACTTTGCTTGAAAAAAGACTGAAAGAAACCCAAATCTAGCCCTGGGATGGACTTCTACTCCACAAGAAGATCCCCCAAAGCACCAACACAAAGATAACCCTAGCGGTCCAACATGTAAGAATCCAAGGAAAGGGGTCTAGACATCTAAGTATGCAATGACCCTTGAACCAATTTTTTTTTTGAGCAAAATGATCTAGGAAGAAGTCCAGAATTATCCCACCTACAATTTCCAAAAACATTTTACAATCTTTATGTTTGTAGTTCCATCATGAATGGAATATGTGAGAGTACCAGAGGGTTCAAGATTGTTAATTCTCCTCTCTTTGAATTGAATGTGCTCTACCACTTATCTCGATTAGTGTCCTTCATTGTGATTTTGAGGTTGCTCATGAGCTTAGGTTATTATCAAATGATCTAGGGGATGCATGATGAAATCACAAACCCCCCTTTATCCTTAACACTCCAACACATAGTCGAGTTGTTTCATTGGCCAATAGATCTGACTAGCTATTTTGATCCCTAAGTGCTTAGAAGAAGTTTATCGATTTAGACCTCCTTTTGACCTTTTGAATCATGAGGATGGGCCTTACTAAGGTGAAATCCTTTGGGGTTGAGGATTGGCCCATATGTTTTATGATGAATGTTGAGTCTCTGTAATGTCCCCCTCCAATTGACGACTCATTATCCTACACGACTTTCGTAGGATATAGTCAATAAAGAAAAGGGGAGTCAAAGTATCAAAACCTAAAGAGATATTAAATAAAATAAATAATTATATTTTAATCAAGCGAGGGTTTGATTTGGTCAAGAAGGAAGATCTAGAAGAATCAAAGAAGAAGAATAAATAGAAGGGGAGCCTACCTCTTTGGGCATTATGATTTGATATGTTATTGAGTGCTCTTGTGGCCAACATTTTCGTTAGGGTTTTGAGAAAACCCCTTCCAATGCAGATTTAGTTTTGATGGTGCAATACCCACCCTAGCTAGACAAAGGAGAGTTCATTTGGAGTCTTTGTCTTGTGGTATTTTATGAATATATTTAAGTCAACCTATGGGGACGATATATTTCAACATCTTGTTCCAGGAGGAGATAACCAACAGTGTCGTCAGAGTGTTGAAAGTCTCAGGCATGGGTCTTTTAAGGCATATTTGTGGGTTGTGAAGGGGTTGTCCTTGTTGGTTTACTGAGAGGGGGGTGAATTAGTAATAACGTAATTATAATCCTTTTTCTTCAAATGTTATATCAATGTAGAATTATTATCCAATAATGAGCAGTAAGAAATAAACAATCACACACATACACAATACACCAGTGTTTTACGTGGAAACCCAAATCGAGAGAAAACCACATAATGATTTTTCTTATATGTCTTGAAGAATTACATTCATTGGAAACACCATCTTCCTTTGTTTTCTAGCTGAAACTAGAAGGAGGCTCCAACCCCCTAGTTTCTCAGGCTACAACCTGAGGGAAGCTCAAACTCCCCAATTCTCTAGCTACAACCAGAAGGAGGCTACAACCGCCTATGTTCTCTGGCTACAACCGAAAGGTGGCTACAACCACCTGTCCTTGCCTCGTCCTGCCACCCTAAAGTAGAAGTAGAATGATGGAACCACTGTCACACTATCACTGTGAGATATACCGTTGTAAACCTGTACCAAAAAATCTGAACCATGGATCAACCATGCATCAACC
>JASDQU010103810.1:159872-174734 GCA_032191745.1 Picea mariana
GATTCCGAAAGACAGCAGTCCTAAATCTTTTGATGACTTCCATCCAATCTCGCTCTGCAACCTTATCTACAAGATCATTTCAAAGGTTATATCAAATAGAATCAAGCCCATTCTTGAAAGGAATCTCTCGGCGGAACAATTAGGATTCTTGAAGGGGAGAAGAATCCATGATGCTATCGGAGCCGCACACGAGTGCTTACATAGTATAAAACAGAAAAAACTTAAGGCACTTATTCTGAAGCTAGATCTCAAAAAACCGTTTGATTGTATAGACTGGGACTTCTTAAGACTTGTTCTTCATGCGGTGGGATTTGGTGATGCGTTTATAAGGTGGATTCTTGCGTGTGTTACAAGCGCAAATATGGCAGTGCTGATCAATGGTGATCCTTCAAATTTCTTCAAGAGCAAAAGAGGACTCCGTCAGGGATGTCCACTCTCCCCCTACCTTTTCATTTTGATAATGGAAGGACTCAGTATTTTACTCTCCAGAAGCTGCTCCGAACATAAAATTACTGGCATTAAGGTCTCCAAACTGGTTAAGATGATCCATTTGATGTTCATTGATGATGTGCTGCTTATGTCCCTTGCTGATCTGGAGGAATGGCGCTGCATTCTTGAAGTTCTACAGTATTTCTGCTTGGTTTCCGGTCTCTCCATAAATCCAGCTAAGTCTACAGTACACCATTGGGGCATTACAGATTCCGAATTACATCTTCTCAAAGACACTATTCCTCTCACCTTCAAGGATCTGAGTGAAGGTTTCAACTATCTGGGAATCCACCTGAGGATGGGGGTCTCTTCTGCAGGGGATTGGAGCTGGTTGGTGGCCTCTTTTAAGAAAAAAATAAATTTCTGGTGCAATAAATGGTTGACATTAGGCGGAAGACTTATTCTGATTCAATCGGTTCTGCAGAGTAAGGCGGTATATTGGATGATGTTGGAACGGCTTCCATCATCTATTATCAATACACTGCGTAGATTAATATCCAATTTTCTGTGGGGAGGGAAGGCAGACATTTTTCGAATACACCTGGTCAAATGGAAGATTATATCAATCCCAAAACGTGAGGGGGGTTGGGGCCTCAAAGACCTCAAAACATTCAATACTGCCCTTTTGGAAAGCTCCTTCTGGAGAGCCGTCGCCACTGTCAGCATTTGGCACACCATTATCAGAGATAAGTATCTGGGATCAAATCCGCTTCTTCATTGGCTCCGCAAACAACCGATAAAGATGACGAGAGCTTCATCCTTTTGGAAGGGACTCGTGAATGCTTCAGCGGTTATACAACAATGGCTTTGCTGGTTGCCGGGGGAGGGCCGTGAGGTTCTTTTAGGCAGAGATGTTATTCTGGGTTTAGGGGATCGATCATTAAATTTTTATAATCTTGCCCAGATTAGAACAGGAACTGCAGCGTCCTTGCTACCGGATGATTGGTTGTCTGCAAGTGATCTCCACCTGAGTGAGCCGCTCACATCTGAATGGAACTGTTATACATTAGAACTAAAAGGTGCCGGAATTTCTCTAAAGACAGATCCGGATGTCCTGTCTTGGGCTGGCGGTGATGGATCGGGTTTGATCACTGCCAAAAACATATATTTGGCTCTCCAGAACTGTATCAACTCGGAGCCGTGCTTGCCATGGCTAAATAAACTTTGGAGATTACAAATGCCCCTCAAACTCAAGTTATTCTCCTGGCTGGTAGGCAATAACAAACTGCTTACCTGGGAAGTGTTACAAAGGCGTGGATGGGCGGGGCCAAGTATTTGTTTACTTTGTAAAGCAGCTCCTGAGAACCTTTTTCACCTTCTAATGCATTGCCCCTTCTCCAAAGAAGTCTGGCACCGAATTACTGTGCATTATAATTTACTGTCCTCCTGGAGTGGCTCCACCATACTGGACAGTTTTCCTTGCTGGCTTACCAGATTCTCGAACCCTCCTTGCCTGGTGATTCATTTCTGCTGGCAAATCTGGTTAGAGAGGAACAAAGTTCTATTTGAGGATTCCAGCCCATATCCACCCAGGGTGTATTCAAAGATATTAGCATCCTTCAACTGGACAACGCCCAAGATCAGAGATCATCCTCACCGTGCTATATCTTTTGACCTGGCCGAGGGGCACTCCATTGCATTTTTTGACGGAGCTGCACTGGCCAATGGATCCAACTGCGGCACAGGAGGTTTCTTCAAGTCTCACAAATCCAGGATTTCTAGCTGGTTCATAAATTTCGGCTCGGGCACAAATACAAAAGCGGAAGTGTTGGGTTTATGGACTATGCTCACTCTGGCAGCTCACTGGTCTCTAGATGCTCTACAAGTCCAGGGCGACTCCAGAGTGATAATAGACTGGATCTCAAACAAAGGCAGGCTCAAATCCATTCATTTGGCTGGCTGGATGCAGAAAACAAAAGATCTTATGCAGGGMTTCTCCAATATTTCYTTCCGTCATGTTTTTCKTGATCAAAATCGRACTGCKGACGCTCTATCCAAGAGAGMACTTTCCGAGGARGCYGGAAAGCTCTCGATCTACCACTGTGATAATGGGATCGAGAGCTCCATTACCTCCTTTAACATTTTTGTCTAATGCTGGCAACCWAAGAAACTATCCRAARAATGGTAGTTWTCTGGACTTGATTAAGTTTGGTGGCCGATCAGTCATGGTTATCATAGATGATTCGGATACGGATTACTCATATAAAATGCTTGTGTGTTCAGATATGGCAAGAGATTGCAGTTTATCTGTTTACAGTCTGCCCATGTAAATGAATATTATAGAAATATAAATTCGAGCTAATTTTTTTTGGAAGAAAAAAAAAAAGTTATGAATTTTATAATATCCCCACTAACTTTATGTAATGTCATATGATATAAAGGATAAGAGTCACCTAATCCAACAAAAAAGACTTAATGTCAACAAGGAAAGAAGAAACAAGATTATTATAAAAAAGAGTCCCCTTATCAAAAAGGTCTTCACGTGATCGCAGATAACAGAAAAGTATGCCATGATAGTAGAGAGGGAATTTCACCAATTCATGGAAATAGAGATGCCACCAAGCCACCCGCACCTAAAGGCACCACCATATGGTTAGTTTCCCCCTTGGATCGACGAAAATTTACACGCAAGTACTCGGTCAACGCACAGTCAATGCTGCCACTCAGATGGAAAATCACATTGTTGAAGCGAACAAATCCACTTAGTTTCAACAATTTGATTTGGCACAATTTTCGCTGCCAAAGAGGTTAAATCTAATGGGGATGAATGCTAAATCATCATTTAATTAGCTGATAGAGTATTATTAGCATTTTAGTTTTATTTATGCTTTGTATACATTACACATACAAATGAACAAAAAGGGGAGGAATTTTGATAGCATAAAGGTAGATTTCTCTTGCCAGGAGTTTGAGAGTTTTTTCTGAAGTTAAGTAAAGTTGGATTGATAATGTTGCATTCTTGTTAAACATTTGCTAATTCTTCTACTCTAGTGTTATGTGAATTATTTCCATAATTATGCTTTATATCAATTAGCTATACATCAAGTGAAAGAAGGATCATCATTATTATTAAAAATTATTTTTATGATTTATAATAATTAATAAATGTGCTTTGACATATGATGAGTCTTTTATGAATTTCTTCTAAATGGTTATCATTTATATATCTTTCTTTTATTTGATATTCATTTCTAGTTAGTCAACATAAATAGCATTCATATATTTTAAGATAATTTCTTTAGGATGTGAATGAGAAAACATCATCTTTGGAACTAAGCTATGAGACTATTGTCTCTTATCTCTTATTTTCATATTTTCAAACTTTTTCTTTGACTATTATTATAGTGTACATATAATTATTGTGATCTATTTCTAGTAACAATAGTTACTGTGTTTAATGATTCTTTTAGATAATGAATTTTTTCTAGTTTTGAGAATCAATCCTACTTATCTACATTTATTAGCATTTGCTCTCAATTGAGATGAGATTAATAGATTAGCTTTATTTTCTGCAAATTTAGTTAAATTTAGATTAGATCTCAAATGATCAAGTCTCTTTTTCAAAGAGAAAATATCTTGAGTGGTGAACCGAGCCCACATGTCGATTGGAAAGTGGTTGGAAACTACCATTCCAAACAAAAAACAAATCTAATTGGGGCTTGTGATCGGGTAGTTATTCCCTATTGCAGGAGGGAATTTTTCCACCCACCTGATCCAAATTTATGAGGGAACGAAATGAAACATAGAAATATGACAGAAACATAGAGATACAGTAATACTCAAATTCTATTAAAGAATGAAATATGAAGAGATTGTAAAAGAAAATACAGAGTGAAATGAACTCGCTAGAATGGTGGTATCTTATCTCTGAGAAGATATGTGACAACTACGTGTACTCACAAGAAGATGAGTACAATGAGGCTCCAAATACCTTTTTAACATAAAACACAAATGATAAAACCCTAAACATCCAAAACCCTAACCCCGAGATGAAATGCTAAAAGGTTTATGGGCCCTGATGGGGGTAGTTGATACGTCAACTTCCCGGGGGCACACATTTTTCTTACGATATTTGTTTGGGACGCTCGGTACCTTGTCGAAAAGGTATAGCTAAGGAGTACACATTTCGTTCGGCATAGTATCTACCTTTTCCTACATGCTAGGCGATGTCGAGCCAAAAAAACGTAGTTTATGGCCTCAAAATGGCCCAAAAGTTTGGGACCCGAAAAACCATAGATAAAAATTGTCAAGATAGAAGCTATATTTTGAGCAAGTGGAATTGGTGGGAGGCCACCGATGTCCACCTAGATCAGTCCCCCCCCCTAGGAATAAATTGTCTCCATTGCGTTGAGTGCCCCCATCAAATGGGGAAACTTCTATTGAACTTGATGCTTGGTGAGACACTTGCCCTGGTGTAGTAGCTGCCTTGCTTTGACAACCCGATAGAGTTGGATCTTCTGTTGGAAGCTTCCCTAACCTTGTGTCCATGATTTGATCAATGGTTTTGTGTTCCATGTTGTCAAGGTTGAGCTTTGTAGGTATCAATTGCTCTACCACTTCCAATTTGTCTAGTAGTGGTGGAAAATATGGTCGAAGGAGGTCCACATTGAATATTGGGTGAAATCCAAGGAAGGGGGGAATACATAACTCAAAAGTGTTGTCCCTACAACCTTGGTGATGGTGTAAGGTCCATAACAAAGTGGACGCAACTTCTGATGGGGTCATATAAGGCACTCTTTTTGCAAATTCAACCAAGCCTTGTTTCCCACCTAAGACTTGTGGGAAACCAGTTGTTGGTCATGGCATTGCCTGTACTTAGCATTAGTCTTCTATAAAATATCATGGACCTATTGGCATATGTGTCGAATCCGTTCAATGAATTTGGTGGCTTTGTCAACCTTAATGTGAGCATGGGAAGATTATTTCTGTGTGGATGAAAGGGGTAGTGCTACATCAATGGGTACCAATGGTTGAAAGCCTAGGCCCACCGGAAAAGGGTTTTGGTCGGTCGAGCTATAGAGGGATCTATTGTAGTTGTGTTGGACATAAGGAAGGCTCTCATCCCATGTGCATGGATTCTTGGAGTTGTGCATGCACAAGATATGCACGATCATCCTACTGACGACCTCTCCATCAGTCTGAGGGTGGAAGGAAATGGATTTGGTGAGATTAGTGTCTAACAATGACCAGAGGCTCGACCAGAATGTGCTCAAGAATTTTTTGTCTCGATCTGATATGACAGTCTGTGGTAGTCCAAAGTGTACCCATACTCGCTCGAAGAATATCTTGGCAATGGCCTCGACTGTGATATTCTTCTTGCAGGCAATCATAATGACCATCTTAGAGAACTCTAATACGAATATATGCTAGAAGTTCGCAAGGATTAAAAATCTTTGAAGCTCGGTGAGAATTTTCGAGGCTAGCCAATCATGAATGACTTGGATCTTGGATGGATCGACATGCACCCCATTCTCATCTACAAAGTATCTTAGGTATTGCACCTTGTTCATTCCAAAGGAGCATTTCTATAGCTTAGCATATAGCTTATGTTGCCGCAAAGTGTGGAAGACTTGATGAATGTGCTGCAAGTGTTCTTCCCAACTCTTGTTAAAAATGAGGATGTCATCCAGATATACAACCACAAAGGAATTGTTGAAGGGTCATAAGATGTCATCAATCAACCTCATGAAATTTGTTGGGGAATTTGTCAAGCCAAAGGACATGACCAACCACTTGAAAAGACTTCTTTAGACTTGAAATCAATCTTCCATACATCAATTTGTTCTATGGGGACCTGGTTGTAGCTAGACTTCAAATCAATCTTACTAAAGTACTTGCCCCCCTTGAGATGGTTGAGAAGGTCATCAATTCAGGGAATTGGATACAATTTTCTGACTACAATTTTGTTCATATCTCTTTAATCAATACAGAGTCGTCAGGTCCTATCTTTCTTCTGCACAAGCATGTTGAAGCTTTCGCATGGGGAGGATATTTGTCTAATGTGCCATTTTTGGAGCAGCTTTTGAATCTAGAACTTGATTTCCTCATTTTCCAAGAGAGAGCATCGATACACTGACCCATTAGGAAAAGGCGTTCCAGGGGTTATCTTAATTGGATGCTTGAACTAACAGTGCAGAGGCACCCTAATAAGTGAGGTGAAGATGTCCCAGTATTTTTCCATGACTTTTTCCACTTGCTTTTGTCGCATAGAGGAGCACTATGTGGAGGCCATGGGTGTGGTTGCAACCTTCTATTCACTTTGAGAGAAAATCATGAAGAGGAAAAAATTTCTAGTATGGGGGATGACCTTCTTGCATTGCTTAGTTGAGACTAAAGAAACTGTGGTAGGTGGAGCTACCTCTGGTATCTTGTACAATTGTCTACACAGAGTAAAAATGACACTACAAGGTCTAAAATCATATACAACATAATGTTTCCACATATATAGCTGGCCTAAAAGAACATCACAAACTTCAACTAGGGCAACATCACACAGTAACTCATCCTTGAAGAGCTTGATGCCAAAGGGTAGTCGACACTATTAGTTGATGCAAACATTTTGTCCTCGGTTGAGCCACCCAATGTTGTACGACTATGGATGTGGTGTTGGCTTCCGTTATCAACGACGAAATGTAGTGGATCTCCCTTCACCCACATCTACGAGTGAAAAAGATGCTCACATTCCTTCAACTCTTCTGGTTCATTTGGATGGATCTTGGTGGTAGCGATTGTGGTAGTGGGTTCTGCATCAATGATCCTCTTCCCCTTGTCTAGCTCTGAATTAGATTCAGATCCTATATTTTACTCTAAGGATTTCAAATCGGCCACCAATGACTGCTTCGAGCGAAATTCATTGTTGTTGTTCCAGGGGATTTTATGGAACTCACAACACTTCCCAGTGTCTTTCTTTGTCTTCCCATTACTCTTCTTTGTTTGTGGATTATATTGGTTTTCCTAAGTTTGTTTTTCCTTTGTTCTGTGTGTTGGGGCCACCCTTTCCCTGCTTCTGTTGTGATGCATTCACAGATCTAAACTCTCACTTATTCCTCTACTTAAATTTTTGCTCCACACAGTAACTCATCCTTGAAGAGCTTGATGCCAAAGGGTAGTCGACACTATTAGTTGATGCAAACATTTTGTCCTCGGTTGAGCCACCCAATGTTGTACGACTATGGATGTGGTGTTGGCTTCCGTTATCAACGACGAAATGTAGTGGATCTCCCTTCACCCACATCTACGAGTGAAAAAGATGCTCACATTCCTTCAACTCTTCTGGTTCATTTGGATGGATCTTGGTGGTAGCGATTGTGGTAGTGGGTTCTGCATCAATGATCCTCTTCCCCTTGTCTAGCTCTGAATTAGATTCAGATCCTATATTTTACTCTAAGGATTTCAAATCGGCCACCAATGACTGCTTCGAGCGAAATTCATTGTTGTTGTTCCAGGGGATTTTATGGAACTCACAACACTTCCCAGTGTCTTTCTTTGTCTTCCCATTACTCTTCTTTGTTTGTGGATTATATTGGTTTTCCTAAGTTTGTTTTTCCTTTGTTCTGTGTGTTGGGGCCACCCTTTCCCTGCTTCTGTTGTGATGCATTCACAGATCTAAACTCTCACTTATTCCTCTACTTAAATTTTTGCTCGATTTTGACAACATATCGATAAGCAGCTCCCAATGACGATATGTCCAAAAACTCCATTTCTGTTTGGATGTACCTATGTAGACCCCCACGATATTTTAGAACCATATATTTCTCAGAGTCTCTGATACCCAGTTTGGTGTGCAATGTATGGAAGGTATTTGTGAACTATGAACTTTGACATAGTCAACAATCCAAGGCAACAATGCCCATCGTTTCTCTACACCGGGAGAATTTATCGGTGCTCAAAGACTTTGTCAATGAATCTACAACATTCTTCAAAGTGTCAAAATTATCCAACAACACCTTCTTGTATTCAACCATGTCTCTCACAAAGTGATACTGGACATCAATATAATTTGTCTTTGAATGATAAGATGGGTTCTTAGCCAAGAAGATTGCACTATGACTGTCGCAATCTAATCTTACTAATTTTTGTACCAACCCTATACATGAACACAATCTCTATAACCATATTGTTTCCTTGCATGAATGAGTGGCTACCATGTATTCAACTTCTCTAGTTGAGAGTGTCACTACAACGTGTCTTTTTCTCATCCAACTGATTGGTCCTCCAAATAGGTTAAACACATACCCACTTGTAGATCTTCTGCAATCTAGATCTCCATCCCAATTTGCATCAACAAACTCATGTATGTCCAAAAATCTATCCAATATTGGTCTTCCTTGGTGGCACAATCCATAACTAGAAGTGCCATGCAAATACCTGAAAACCCTCTTTATTTCTATCCAATGCTCCTTCCCTAGTTTTTAAATACACCTACTCAAAACTCCAACTACATGTGCAATGTCGAGTCTAGTACAGACCATTGCATACATCAAGCTACCAACCACACTAGCATATGGAACATGGGACATGTCCTCTTCCTCTGTCTTGAGAAACTGATCTGTAGATAACTTTACACCTACAAAAATAGTAACCTTGACCGTTTTACTTTCCTTCCTATTAAACCTCTGTAATATCATCTCAACGTATTTTTTCTAATTCAACCAAAGTTTCCTTTTTGCATGACCTCTTTTAATCTCCATTCCCATAATGAAGTTAGCAACACCAATATCCTTCATGTCAAATTTTGAGGATAATTGTGATTTCACCTCCTTGATAAAATCCATGTTATTTCCTACCAGCAACATGCCATCGACATACAACACTACATAAATGAAGTGATTACCAACCTGATTGGAATATACACAATGATTAGCCCCTTCTCACAAATCCCAGTCCAAGGATGTATATGTCAAAATTTTGGTATCACATCCTAGGTGATTGCTTCAGACCATATAGTGACTTGTTTAGCTTATAGACCAACTCTTTCTTTCCCTTCAATGCAAATCCTTTTGGCTACTTCATGTATATTTCTTCTTCCAGATCCCCATGTAGGAATGATTTCTTTACATCCACTTTTTCTACTTCAAAATCAAAAGCAGCAACAATAGATAAAATAAATCTAATAGAATTTAACTTGGCAACAGGAAAAAAAAATTCACCAAAGTCAATTCCCTCTACCAGGGAATAACCTTTTGCTACTAATCAAGCTTTGTATTTCTCCACTTTTCCTTCTGCATTCAACTTTTTCTTAAACACCCATTTTTTGCCAATGTCCTTTCTTCCATTTGGCAACTCAACTAGATCCCATATGACTCATTCTTATCCAAGGAATCCATCTCTTCAACCATGTCCTTTTTCCAAAGTTTACTATCCTTTGAATTCACTTCTTCCTTGACAGTTATGGGATCATCATCAATAATAGATAAAGAAAAATTAGCATGAAAATCATGTGGACTATACCTTTCTAGTTTTCTTCTTTCCTTCATTGATCTCCTCAATACCAGAGTATGAGGTTCTTGCTCTTCTGATTCATCTTCTTTCGTTGATTCATATTTTTCATCATCCAACTCAAACTCTATTTTATCAGGTTCTTCTTGCACTGGTAGGAATTCCTGTTTGGGAACATCTTTAACCTCTCTAAAAATGACATCGTGACTGCAAACAATCTTCTTAGTTTATGGGTTCCAAATCTTATAACCTTTCATACCATCTTTATAACCAATAAATATACACTTTTCAACTTTATTATCCAGCTTAATCCTATTTCCCTTTGGAACATGTACATAAGAATCACAAAAAAACACTCTGAGATGTTTAAGAGAGGGTTTCTTACCAGTCCATACCTCATGCAATTTTTTTCCCACCAACACTAATGAGGGTGATCTATTTACCAGGTAACACGCAATACCCACTTCCTTTGTCCAAAATTATTGTCCTAACCCAACACCACTGAGCTTGCTCCTTGTTTTTTCTATCAACGTCCCATTCATCCTTTCTACAACCCCATTCTATTGAGATGTGTATGCATTATTATTATGCCTTGCTATACCACACTTCTTATACAACTCTTCAAATTCATTCTCACAGAATTCTCCACCATTATCTGTCCTCAATGTCTTTATTTTCTTCTTTGCCTAATTTTCTACCAGAGCCTTAAACTCTTTAAATTTATCGAATACCTTAGATTTATTCCTAAGAAAATAAATCCATATGTTCCTTAAAAAATCATCTATGAATGAAACATAATACATAGATTTACCTAGTGATGGAACAAGCATAGGTTTGAACACATCATTGTGTATCAACTCTAAGATCCCCTTTTCTTTTGCAGCACCAGATGGGAATCTTACTCGATTATGTTTACCATTTATACAATGTTCACAAAAATCAAAATCCAGGGTGCAACTAGACATACCTTGAACCATACCTTTACCATGTAGTGTTCGAAGGGCGTTTTCTCCAATATGTCCCAATCTTTGATGCCACAACATGGTCTTCTTTCCAGGGCTACTATGGATCATATATTCTTTATTTCTTTGCTCGGGGATAATAGAACTGTTACACCAATTAGTATAAGTTCTTCCCAATAAATTATACAAAATTCCACACCAAACTTCCCTCATCACCACCATTGCTCCTTGTACCATATTGCAAATTCCATTTCCAAATAAAGTATCCACACCTGCATCATCCAACTTATTTACATATATTAGGCTCTTAGCTAGATATTGAATGTGAAGAACTCCATAGAGAGTTCTAATCCTTCCATCTTTCAACAACAACTTAACCCTTCCACGTCCCATGATTTTAGTTGTCGAGTCATCTCCTAAGAAGATATCACCACCATCATACTTTTCATATTCACTGAACCATTCCCTATGAGGAGTCATATGAAATGATGCACTTGAGTCGATCAACCATACATCATGATTTGCATGTGTACCTGTAAACATCACCTCCTTCTTCTGTGGAGGTTTTCTCCTCTGTGGAAGAGGAATCATTAGATCCATTTTCTTTATCAACATTCTTAGACACACAATCTTTCTTATAATGCCCATATTTACCACATTTCCAACATTTCCTCAAATATTTTTCTCGGGATTTAGATCTACCTTAACATTTATATCTCACCCCAGAAGACTTAATTTTAATCCTGTCTTGGGGATGACCTATTACAGATAAAGCATCTATGATATGACTATCCATTATTTTTTTCCTGATCTCTTCTAATAACAAGGAAAACTACATCCTCATACTTTAATGAAGATTGAGTGGTACTACCAATTTCTACAACCATATTATCCCAAGAGTATGACAATGGACATAAAAAATTAATACCCATATCTTCTTCTGCAAGCATAATATTAACCAAGAAAAGTTGACTTACCAAAGTATTGAATGCATTTAGATGCTCTGTCACAAAATATCCATATTCCATCCTAAGATGATACAACTTCTTTCTAAGAAACAATTCATTTACCATGGACTTTGACTGATACAAATTCCCCAACTTTTCCCATAGTTCCTTGGCTATAGATTCTCCTGACACATTTAGTAACACCAAATCTTCCAAGAAAAGTCAAATCATACTCCTTGTTCTTCTATCCAACTTCTCCCAATCTTCTTTCGACTTACCATTAGACTGAGTAATAGTATTTTTTGTACCAATAGATTGTATACCAGTAGTTTGTGTACAAGTAGGTTGTGTACCAGTAGGTTTTGTACTAGGATCCACATCGATCCATTGTTCTTTGTCTACAAGAATGTCCTCCATATTGAGATTCCATAGCTCAATTTTTTTACTGTTAAACTTCTCAATCTTGATTCTAGAACTACTTGCCATTTAATTTAAACACATGAATCACCACTAAAAACCTCCCATTGAACCCATGTTTATCACAAACCCAAGATAAAATTCATCTGTCAAGACCGAGCCAAACCCTTAGAAAAAAAGGCGTACCCTTGAAGCCAAAAACGTGCTCTGACACCACATGTAGGTTTTAACCTTGTGAAGTAAAGAAATGCATACAAATTCTTAAGAAAAACAAAAATTAATAAATGGCTCATACACACAATACACAAAGATTTGCGCTAGAAACCCTTAACTAGCAAAAAACCAACATTCCTTGGTGCCACACCTCTCAAATATTCATTATATTAATTTCATCATTTGCAATACAATATATACAAATATTTTAGGTATTTTCATCTACCAAAACCCTAACCCCTTAACCCAGGATTAATTTAGAAAACCGATAGGGAGGGATTGTTAGACATAGTCATCAAATATGACGCACCCCCGCACACACATGCATAGAATATAACACCTACCCAACAATAGTGTGGTCCATATCGTGTATTGGTCATCGTAGTTTCCAATTGGGTAATATTGTTCCTTGATGACATCCATAAAAGAGTCCCAAGTGGGCTCGACCCAAATATTCCAGACTCCTTTGTGGAGTTTTGTTTAAAATAATTTTCTCACCAATGTTTGACATGGGGAACAACCTTAAGGAGCACAAAGGTGATCTTTTTCCTATTGGAAAAGATGTGGAAAAATAAATAATATTCTAGTAGATTAAACCACTTTCCCAAGACATCCACATCCATCTAACCTTCAAATACGAGAATATCAAAATTAACCTATACCTTGAAGGGGGTGGCGCCTCCAAAGTGGCCGCTTAACGAAGATGCATCTGTTGTTGTTGTCGACAATCGTCGAAGGATTTGGGTGAAATGATCCATCATCTCATTCCTTTGTTTCATGAGGAATTCCATGAGAAACAACTTAGTAGGATCTCTTGCTCCCTCATCTCTATTTTCCTTCACCATGGGCGGCCATTGGGGTCAGTGAGGAAGGTCTTCCAAGAGCTCAACTAGTTCAAGTCTCAATGCCTTATACCCTGACCTCGTTGGGGACATGCACAAAGAAACAAATAAAGAGAAGACCACGCTGATACCACTAATATGGATTTATGAGGGAACAAACTAAAACACATAAATAGGACATAAACATAGATATACAGTAATACTCTATTTCTATTAAATAATAAAATATGTAGAGACTGTAAAAGAAAATTCAGAGTGAAATGAACTCGCTAGAATGGTGGTAGCTTATCTCTGAGAAGAGATGTGATGGATACATGCATTCACAATAATATGAGTACAATGAAGCTCCAAATACCTTTTTAACATAAAGAGTAAATGAGAAAACCCCAAAAATCCAAAACCCTAACCCTGGGAGATGAAACGCCAAAAGGTTTGTGGACCCCAATGGGAGTAGTTGATACGTCAACTTACCGGTAGTGAAAATTTTGCATAGGATCTCTGTTTGGGGCACTCGATACCCCGTTATAAATGTATATCTGAGGATTACATATTTATTTTGACCTAGCATCTATCTTTTATACTATGCTAGACGCTGTCGAACCAAAAAAACGTCGTTTAGGGCCTCAAAATGACCTCAGAAGTTTGGGACCCGAAAAAATGTAGTAAAAAACCGCAAAGATGGAAACTATTTTTGATCCAATGAATAGGTGGGAGGCCACTGATGTCCACCTGGATCAGTGTCAACATGAGGTAAAATCATCTTAATATTGTAGACCAGGTAACATACACATGCCTTGCCCCTAATCTTCATGATTGTCGAATATGTAGTTCTATAGTTAGAAAATGATCAAAATGCTTCTAAGGGAATCAACATTGAAGATAAATATCATTAAAATTGACAAAATCATCGAAACCTCAAATTATTGATCTTAACCACCCGTGAAGCAAAGCTCTAGTGACCAACCTGATAACCAAAGAAATTTCGGTAGCTTGAAGACTGTAACTTAAAGGTTTAAATTATGACATGATCGAGATTGAGTTTGAAGTTCCCTTTTGGAATTTTAGGTTCCTTTTCAAAACTATTTTGGTGAACAATTGAGAACATGTGGATTTATTTTGAGTAATGGGAACATGCACTTAATCTTAATTTTCTTATTGTAGTAGAAATGATTTTAATGTTGGTTGATCCGGATTTATGTAGGAACACAATGAAATACAGAAATACACATAAACACAGAGATGCAACGGAAATAAGACTTCATTTCATTAATAACAAATGACTGAAAAATGCTTACAGACAGAATGGAAATAAACTAGCTAGGGCGCTGGTAGCTTATCTCTGAGAAGAGATGTGGCGGCTACTGGCCTCTGAACTGTTGTTACAATGAGGCTCGAAGGCCTATATATTGCTGAGAAACAATGGAAAACCCTAAACATCCAAAAACCTAACCCTAGGAGATGAAATGCCAAAATATGGGCCCTGTTGGGGTAAATTGGTACATCAATTTCTCGGGGTCGTAACTTTGGCATACTATCTCCGTTTGATGCACATGA
>JASDQU010103810.1:177105-193879 GCA_032191745.1 Picea mariana
TTGGTGGGTTATCCTAGGCCGCTCTGCCTTGGCTTGGTCCTTTGTTCTACGGTTTGGGGGTACCTTTCCCTTGTTTCTGATTCGTAAACCCAAAGTCTCACTTTTTCTGTTTGAACTTCTTCTCAATCTTGACAGCATATCGGTACGCCACACCAAGCGAGGAGATGTCGAGGAACTCCATTTCCTCCTGAATGTATCTGTGCAGACAACTGCGGTACTTTAACACCAAATGTTTCTCTAAATATTTGATACCCAACTTTGTGCGTAGGGTATGAAACAGATTCATCATCTCATGCACATCTTGGTCCCTTTGCTGCTGCAGCGTAGTCCATTGTATGTATTTTTCCTCATAGCTCCCCACGGGATAATATTGTTCCTTGATGGCGTCTCGGAAAGAATTCCAAGTGGGTGTGGCCGAGAACAGAGAGGGCTCCCCCTCTCCCTGTTGCTCCGAGTAGGTTTCCCACTAGTCCTTGACATGGGGGGCAACTTTGAGGAGTGCGAAAATAATCCTTTCTCGGTCGGAAAATTCCTGAACCGAGAAATATCCTTCTAACAGATTCAACCATCTATCTATGACATCCGCATCTATTTGGCCCTCAAATATGGGAATGTCAAAGTTTACTTGTACCTTAAAGGGAGTGGCACCTCCAGAGTGGTCGTTGGATGTCGATGTGCCGCTAGTGGGAATTCGTTGAAGAATCTGGGAAAAGTTGTCCATCATCGCGTTCATTTGTTTCTCGAGGGCCTCCTCGAGCAACATTTTGATAGGATCTCCTGCTCCCTCATCTTTCTTTTCTTCCCCCATGGGCGCTCGTCGGGGTTTGCGAGACTGACCTTGCAAAGGTTCAACCAGATCGAGCCCCAACTCCTTATACCCCGACCTCATTGGGGACATGCAAAGAAAGATCGAGAACGAGCAGACCGCTCTGATACCACTAATCCGGATTTATGTAGGAACACAATTAAATACAGAAATACACATAAACGCAGAGATGCAATGGAAATAAGACTTCATTTCATTAATAACAAATGACTGAAAAATGCTTACAGACAGAATGGAAATAAACTAGCTAGGGCGCTGGTAGCTTATCTCTGAGAAGAGATGTGGCAGCTACTGGCCTCTAAACTGCTGTTACAATGAGACTCGAAGGCCTATATATTGCTGAGAAACGATGGAAAACCCTAAACATCCAAAAACCTAACCCTAAGAGATGAAACACCAGAATATGGGCCCCGTTGGGGTAAATTGGTACATCAATTTCCCGAGGTCGTAACTTTGGCATATTGTCTCCGTTTGACGCACATGATACATCGTTAGAAAGATCTATCCGAGGAATACAGTGCTGACGGAAAATATCGAGTCCGGAATAGACTCATATTCACCAAAGCATTCATGCCCAAAAAACGTCGTTTAGGGCCTCAAAACAGCTCCGGAAGTTCGGGACCCGAAGAACTGCTAAAAATAGTAAATTGTGCTACAATTAAGGAAAATGAAAAACTAAAAAAAAAATGGTGTGGGTCCAAGTGGAATAGGTAGGTGGCCACCAATATCCACTTGGATCATTGGTGATATAACATCTTACAATTTTTTTCCATGAAAGATTGTTTTGCATATTGTGATCTATTAATTGAACCTTGAACCTTGGAAACAAATTTTTCTTATAAACTGAGACATTGGTTTGTTGTTATTATAATGGGTGTTTTGAAACACTTGGAAATGGTCTCTTGTGGCCTTTTTTTTGGTAAAGAATTGGATGTCATAATAGCATTGAACAATGAAAAGAGGAATACAAACCTCAACCTTTATATTGGTGGTTGGTTCCATTATCTTCAAGCCGCTTAAAACTTTGAAACAAACATTTCGAAACAATGTGAATAGAAAGAAGACATTGAAAGCAAGAGAAAAAATCAATGAAATGGAAAATGAAGGATATATGATCAATAAACTTTATTAAAATATCTGACACCTTTATTGTAATTTTATAGTGCAACTCAATGCAATCTCAACAAAAGAGGGTCATAGTTTAAGAGATAAAGATAGAAGATAAAATACTTTCAAATCCTTAAGTTTCCATTAAAAACTATGAATATGGCACTTTGTATACACATGATTTGTATAAAATAAAAGAGGGTCATAGTTTAGCAGATAAAGATAGAAGATAAGGCACTTTTAGAGTCTCAAGTTGTTATTAAAAACTATGAATATTCCATTTTGGATACATATGATGTAAAAACTATGAATATTACATTTTGGATACATATGATTTAAAAACTATGAATATTCCATTTTGGATACATATGATTTGTACAAAAGAAACATTGAAGGTTTGAAACTTAAATTTAAAAATTAGCATATATTGAATTGTGGAAAGTGAATGCTAAAGGTTTTACTTTTTGGGTTACTCCAAAAGTGTTTACATGTTGATAGGAGAGCTCTAGGTATCTTATCTCTTTGGCGATGCTTTATAGACATATGGATGGATTAATTAGGGTGGATGCTTGAACTTGGTTGGAATGTTAGCATAGGACCTTTAACCATGAGGTTATTACCTTGATTGACATGATGACTAACTCATTCTATGCATGCAATGGGGGAGTTGGTTTCTTGATTATGATAGTTAACTACTTGGGAGGATGAGGGCACTTAAACCTAGGACATTGAGACCATGTTATGTACACCTTGGAGGTTGGAAACTTGACTTGATAATGCTTGGGTTGTGGAGAATACTTAATGGAGGTTGGTGATGGACCTAGATAAATATATTAAGGAGAATTGAATTTTAGTGGCCACAGTGGCACATACTAGAGTAGCATTAGGCACATGACAAGACATGTGGCACACAATTATATGAGGAGCACTTTGCATGACGAAACTAGGATAGTGGTCCATCACAAAAGAGGTAGTATTGGACTAACATTGTGTTGGAGAGTGCACCATCTTGGAGGAGGGTTATTGAGCCCAAGGAGGATCATGATTGGAGGGTGTTTTACTTTGGGGGTTTGATAAAACCTAATTTGATGAGTGTCACTCCTTATATTATATAGCACTACATGTGGGGTTTCCTTCTTGGTTACTTGTATGGACTTATTTCCTTGTTTTATGTTAGCCTCCCTCACCTACTCTATATATAAAGAGAGGAGAGAGATCTTATATTTTTTTTATCATAATTGTACTCTATTCTTTGTATTGTTTTGGGGGTGTCTTATAGGAAGCAATACACTACAATTCATGAGGAAACCATATGTTAAATTTGGCATCATCGACAGTCATTCTCCAATGAGAGGTCATATGGGCCACCCTGAGGCTAGCCAGGGAGATTTGGAGAATCAAACAATCTTGTGAGGTATTGACAAAATCCAGGGGGAACGTACAACCTCTGTGAGTCAAACCAAAAGTTAGGATGAACGAGATGCTATGTGAGTCTAATGCAAAAGTCAGGGGGAACGTACAACCTCTGTGAGCATAGAAAGTCTAGTGCAAAATTTAGGGGGAACGTACAACCTCTGTGAGCATAGATAGACTAGTGTAAAAGTCAGGGGGAACGTACAACCTCTATGAGCCTAGTCAAGCCTTGTGATCCATGAGCAAAAGTCAAGGCATCTAGCAAAATTTAGGTTGAATATAAAATTCCTATGAGCTAGAAACAAACGATATTCCTGATATTGCAAATTATATAAATGTATTGATGTAGTGCATTGGCACGTGTAACATTATCCACCTTGAAGAGAATTTTGAATTTCCTTGTAAAGAGTCAAGTTGTAACTGAAGTCTCAAGTGTAGTTCTATTTTAGAACTAAAGTGTAATGCTGAGTTGTAACTGAAGTCTCAATTATAGTTCTATTTTATAACTAAAGTGTAATGCTGAGTTGTAACTGAAGTCTTAAGTCTAGTTCTATTTTTGAACTAAAGTGTAATGCGGAGTTGCAACTGAGGTCTTAAGTCTAGTTCTATTTTCGAACTAAAGTGTAATGTTGAGTTGTAACTGAAGTCTCAAGTCTAGTTCTATTTTCGAACTAAAGTGTAATGCTGAGTTGTAAATGAAGTCTCAAGTCTAGTTCTATTTTCGAACTAGAGTATACCAGTCTCAAGTCTAGTTCTAAGTTCGAACTAAAGTATGAAGTTGAGTTATGATTAAAGCATGCAAACAAGTTACTATTTCGAGCCTCTCCTCTTCTCCTCTTCAGCCTATATAAGAAGAGGTCAACCCCTCTCTTCAACACAGTTTGATATGCAGGTTAAGGCTGAAGCAATAGAGGAGCATATCAGTGATAAAGAGGCAACATACCAAAGAAGCATATCAATGTTGTTTATCAGCAATAGAGGCTGCATATCATAAGCATATATCAGTAGCATATCAGTGTTGTATATCAACAATAGAAGCAACATATCAGAGGTGTATTTCAGCAAGGTCTC
Source organism: Picea mariana (assembly GCA_032191745.1). NCBI lineage: Eukaryota > Viridiplantae > Streptophyta > Pinopsida > Pinales > Pinaceae > Picea > Picea mariana. The sequence goes on from JASDQU010103810.1 coordinate 181,523, forward strand.
TTAGGTATTTATCAGGTCAGATTCATCTTGGAAAGCTCTTTAAGAGCAGAACATTCATGGTGGATATTTGTAAGTGATCTTACATTATTAATGCAATAAAGGAATATCATTTGCTGGGGGTTTTCTCCCTGTACAGGGTTTCCCTAGGGTATATGTGTTGTTGATGTGCATGCTTACTTATCTACATAGTTATATCTATTTGGTAATGATTTTGTATTGTTGAAGTGTATTGAGCTGGAATCAAAGTATTGAAGAAAATAAAAAAATTAATCCGCATAAGAAATCAAGCTCATAATTTAACATGGTATCAGAACTTAGGGTGTGTTAAACGTGTTGAAGTGAAGCATAAGGTACACACAGATCCAAGCTAGCTTGATTAAGTTTCCAGTGTGAGGTCCATGGCATCCTCCATTTCAGTCAGGGTCGAGGATAGGCTCGAAGGAGCTACCAACTTCAATGTGTGGAAGCTCCGGATAACAAATATCTTGCAGGATCATGATCTTGAGAAGTATGTGACCACAATGGTGGAGGAACCCATGAATAATGTAGGAAGAGCGGCCTTCGGGAAGGGTCAAGCAAAGGCCAAGTGAATCATATTTGACTCAGTCAAAGACAATATAATGCCTGCAATGACTTTGTTAATGATTGCCAAGGATTGTATGGATACCTTGGTGAATCTGTATGAGAAACAGGCTCCAAGTCAGAAGAGGACACTTAAGCACAAGCTTAAGGATTTGAAATGGATAAAGGTGAATCCATGGCATCTTTCTGTTCCAGGATAGCTCAGATTAGAGATCAGCGTTTGGTCACAGGGGTGACAGTGGACGATGATGATTTAGTGCAGGCCATTTTTGACGGTCTTCCTTATTCATGGGAGACCTTCTTATCCAGTGTAAGTGGGAGAGAGATTCAACCCACGTTTGAGAGTTTATGGCATGATTTCCTCTAGGAGGAGAGTCGCACAACTACCAGCTGCGAGCCAACGAAAGAAGAGCACTCAACTTTAGCATCAAGATTCAAGGGAAAGAAGAAAGCACTTTCCAGAAAGGCTCTCAGAGGAAGCCAAACACCAAAGGTACATTCAAAGGCAATAATATTGATACATCTAAGATTAAATGCTTTAGTTGTAATAAGTTGGGTCATTTTGCTAAAGATTGTTGGTTTAGAAAGAAATATCCTAGGAAAGGGAAAAATCATGCCTCAACTGCTGAGGATGATGAATCCAAAGGAAATCAGAAAAGTACTTCTAATGAGAAAGAAAATAGAAAAGAATATTACTTGGTTTCTTCCTTATCCAGTTCGGTTTTCACGGGGACAAAAACTTGGTTAGTAGACAGTGGTGCATCAAAGCACATGACAGGGTTCAAGGAGATCCTCTCAGATTTTGAGACAAAATATTTTGCAGAGCATGTTGAGCTTGGGGATGAAAAATGTTACAAGATAGAGAGAGTAGGCTCTATCTCCTTTAGATTGGAATCTGGGGCTAGACTTCATGTTGATGAAGTATTATATGTTCGAGGGCTCAAGAAGAATCTAATATCAGTTGGAACCCTTGAGGACAAGGGATATTGGGTGATATTCAAGGACAAGAAGGCACTACTATGGGCTAAAGGTAGCCACTTAAGTACACCAGAACCCATTGGAACTCGTAGTGGAGGACTGTACATCGTTTCAGGATAGTTAGTTTAGGCATTGGCTCATGATGCGACTAGATACAATGAGTTGTGGCATAGAAGACTTGGACATCTTCATTAAAAAACTCTTCCAGATCTACAGAACATGGTATGTGGCATGCCCTCTATTTCTCATAGTAAGAATGAAATTTGTAAGGGATGTATGCTAGGTAAAAATATAAAGAAAGCATTTACTAGTAGTAACAACAGAGCTCAGGTCATCTTAGATCTGGTTCATTCTGATGTATGTGGTCCCATGTCATCTTCCTCACTCAATGGCTATTTGTTTTATGTCATTTTTATTGATGATTACTCAAGAAAATGTTGGATATATTTCCTTAAAGCTAAAAGTGACACATTTGATAAATTCAAAGAGTATAAAGCCTTTATTGAAAAGTAGACAAGGAAACACATCAGAATCCTTAGAACAGACAATGGAGGAGAGTTTGAATCTACCAAGTTTGAGGATTTATGCAAGTTAGCAAGAATCAAGAGACAGTTGACCGTGCCATATAACACCCAGCAAAATGGAGTTGCTGAGAGGAAAAACAGGACAATTTGTGAGGCAGCGAAAGAAATGATGTTTGACCAGGATCTGCCAAATTATTTATGGGCAGAATCTACCTCCACTGCAATGTATCTTTAGAAAAGGTGTCCACATGCTATATTGAAGGACAAGAATCCCAAAGAAGTCTTCTCAGGGATGAAACCTAAAGTAGGGCATCTAAGGATATTTGGGTGTCCTGTGTATATTCATGTCCCTAAGGAAAAGAGGACAAAGATGGAACCCTCAGGCAAGAAAGGGGTTTTTTTGGGGTATAGTGAGAACTCCAAGGCTTACATGATTTAGGTACCAATTCAGAGGAAAATAGAGGTAAGCAGAGATGTGAATTTTCATGAGGAAGCCACATTTAAGAAATCCAGAGAACTTTAGCAGGAATCAGAAGCAGTTCAGCCAGCTTCACCCTCTTCTGAAAATGAAGAGTCAGATGATTAGAGGGAGGAACCTCGTGAAGGGCCAAGTAATGATCTCCTAGAACCTTCTGAAGTGTTAGAAAGAAATCTTGAAGAACCTCCAGCCAAAAGGAAGCCAGGGTGGCTTAAAGAAATAGTGCAACAAGAAGAAAGGATAGCTGCTCCCAAAGGAACTTTCAGGGAAAGGAAGAGGCCTCATAGGTTTGGAGGTTATGTTGCACTGATGAGAAACATTAGTGATGCCAAACCTTCTTCATTTGAAGAAGCAGATAAATTAAAAATATGGAAGGATGCCATGCTTTAGGAATACAAGTCTATTATAAAGAACAACGTTTGGGACATTGTGTCGAGGCCAAAAGACAAATCAATGGTTTCTTCCAAATGGATCTATAAGATCAAACATGCAACTGATGGAAGTGAGGAAAATTTCAAAGAAAGATTTGTAGCTAGAGGCTTCACTCAGAAAGAAGGAATCGACTACGAAGAGACTTTTTCCCCTATAGCCATGGATACCTCCATTTGAACTATTATTTCTTTAGCTTCCATTCTTGGTTGGAAGCTACATCATATGGATGTAAAAACAACATTCTTGAATGGAAATATTGAACATGAGGTCTTTGTGGAACAAACAAATGTTTTTGTACTGCATAACAAAGGCACTCATGTATGCGAGCTAAGGAAGGCCTTGTACGGTCATAAGCATGATCCCAAAGTTTGGTATGACAGGATTGATGGATTTCTTAAAAGCCCGGGCTTTCAGAAAAGTGATGTTGATACAAATCTGTACTTCAAGGTAAGAGGTAACCAACCTGTTATACTAATCATGTATGTTGATGATCTCTTTCTCACAAGAGATGAAGGGATAATAGCCTGGTGTAAGAGGGAGCTAACCTCTGAATTCGAGATGAAATACTTAGGCTTGATGCATTACTTCCTAAGATTGGAAGTGTGGAAAATACAGGGCAAGATATTTATGGCACAAGGAAAATACACAGTGGATGTACTAAAGAGATTTGGTATGATGGATTGCAAATCCATGTCTACTCCGATGGTTACCAACCTAAGGAAGCTGCATGATTTTGATACAGGTTCAGATTTGGTAGATCCCGCCATGTATAGGTAGTTGATTGGATCATTGATGTACATGATCCACACTAGGCCAGATATATGCTATGCAATGAGTCAGTTCATGACTGAACCGAGACAGAGACACTCGGTGGCAGCAATGCACATCTTGAGATATCTCAGAGGGACCATTCCTTATAGTCTAAGATATACATCCAATGTTGGTTTATTTCTGCATGGGTATGTAGATTTTGATTGGGCAGGAAGCCCAGTGGATCGGAAGAGTACTTACGGATACTGCTTCAGTTTAGGATCCGTTATGATCTCTTGGTCAAGCCGGAAGCAGGGATCCATTGCATAAAGTAAAACAAAGGTTGAGTACATTGCAACAAGTGATGCTAGCAAGGAAGCAATATGGCTTAAAAAATTGGTTTYTGGGTTATTTGGTGACAAGCTCGAGACGACCTTGGTTCACTGTGATAATCAAAGTTGCATAAAATTGACATARAACCCGATATTTCGCGATAGGTCAAAACATATTGACATGAGGTAACACTACATCTGAGACTTGGTCCAAAGAAAAACTGTAAAGTTATAGTACATAGCCACGAGCAAGCAGGCAGCTGATATCCTAACCAGGTCTTTGACCTCGAGACAGTTTGTGCAGGTGAGAKGCAAGCTTGGTGTGGCTGATAATGACTCCCTCGCTAAGAGGGAGTGTTAAATTTGGCAGCATCGACAGTCATTCTCCAATGAGAGGCCATATGGGCCACCTTGAGGCTAGTCAGGGATATTTGGAGAATCAACCAGTCTTGYGAGGTATTAACAAAAGCCAGGGGGAACGTGCAACCTCTGTGAGTCAAACCAAAAGTCAGGACAAACGAGATGCTATGTGAGTCTAATGAAAAAGTCAGGGGGAACGCACAACCTCTGTGAGCATAGATAGTCTAGTGCAAAAGTCATGGGGAACATACAACCTCTGTGAGCATAGAAAAAATAGTGCAAAATTCAGGGGGAACGTACAACCTCTATGAGCCTAGTCAAGCCTTGTGAGCCATGAGCAAAAGTCAAGGCATCTAGAAAAAGTTAGGTTGAATATAAAATTCCTATGAGCTAGAAACAAGTGATATTCCTAATATTGCAAATGATATAAATGTATTGATCTAGTGCGTTGGCACGTGTAACATTATCCACCATGAAGAGAATTTTGAATTTCCTTTTAAAGAGTCGAGTTGTAATTGAAGTCTCAAGTCTAGTTCTATTTTAGAACTAAAGTGTAATGTTGAGTTGTAACTGAAGTCTCAAGTCTAGTTTTATTTTAGAACTAAAGTGTAATGCTGAGTTGTAACTGAAGTCTTAATTCTAGTTCTATTTTTGAACTAAAGTGTAATGCTGAGTTGCAACTGAGGTCTCAAGTCTAGTTCTATTTTCGAACTAAAGTGTAATGCTGAGTTGAAACTGAAGTCTTAAGTCTAGTTCTATTTTCGAACTAAAGTGTAATGTTGAGTTGTAACTGAAGTCTCAAGTCTAGTTCTATTTTCGAACTAAAGTATACCAGTCTCAAGTCTAGTTCTATTTTCGAACTAAAGTGTAATTCTGAGTTGTAACTGAAGTCTCAAGTCTAGTTCTATTTTCGAACTAGAGTATACCAATCTCAAGTCTAGTTCTAAGTTTGAACTAAAGTATGAAGTTGAGTTATGATTAAAGCATGCAAACAAGTTACTATTTCAAGCCTCTCCTCTTCTCCTCTTTAGCCAATATAAGAAGAGGTCGACCCCTCTCTTCAACACAGTTTGATATGCAGGTTAAGGGTGAAGCAATAGAGGAGCTAATCAGTGATAAAGAGGAAGGATGCCAAAGAAGCATATCAGTGATGTATATCAGCAATAGAGGTTGCATATCAGAGGTGTATATCAACAACATATCAGTGTTGTATATCAACAATAGAAGTAGCATATCAGAGGTGTATTTCAGCAAGGTCTCTTAGGTCTTTGTCAGGTCAATGTCATATTGGCAAGCTCTTTAAGAGCAAAACGTTCATGGTGGATATTTGTAAGTGATCTTACATTATTAATGCAATAAATGAATATCGTTTGCTAGGGTTTTTCTCCCTGTACAGGGTTTCCCCAGGGTATATGTGTTGTTGATGTGCATGCTTACTTATCTACATACTTATTTCTATTCAGTAATGATTTGATATTGTTGAAGTGTATTAAGTTGGAATCAAAGTATTGAAGAAAATAAAACAATTAATCCGCATAAGAAATCAAGCTCATAATTTAACAAGGAGCATGTTGTTAGGGTTCATGAAAAATTGTAGGAGAAGACAAGGGGAGAGAGAGAGACATCTTGGATGTTCTTGGAGAGATTGATCTTGTGTGATGCTAAGGTTATCTCTTATGATTCTAGTGTGTATGTCATGCATGTAAACCCTATTGAAATGGCCTTATTTCTTAGGAAGGTGTTACCTCCCTTAGCATAAATATTTTTATAATAATTTAAGAAATGAACTTAGATCCATTCTAATGAATTGCAAAATCAATGCATAAGTATCTAAAAATATCACTGGTCTACTTATTAAGAATAACAACATGAATACAGTAAAAAAAACTCATCAATATTATTCATAGTAGCAAAAATAGATCATAAAGTAACTATCTCCTTCACTTCAACAATGACCAACCATTAATCCAAACTACTCTGCATAATCTGACTTGTCTATCTAGGGAGAAATTGCACCCACCGGTCATTTTTCTACCCAATCAATGATATCACCTGAATTGGGTGTTGTCCCCCAATAAGGTGTCAAGTTTAATGAGGTGAGGGATAAAACACATAGCACTCAATAGATGGCTCAGACCAAAGGACCAATTATAGAATTCAACAATATACTCTTAGACCAATTATAGAATTCAACAATATACTCTTAAATGCTATGAATTATGGATTCCAAAGGTCTTTCTAGGATGCTCTAAAATAAATGTTTGATTTTCGAGGAGTTAATTTCAACATAGGAAATACCTATATAAGTACAAGTGTTTCCATATATTTTGAGCACATATTCACGTAAGACTCATATAAATGAAATTAACTAATTATATTTCCTAAGTACATCTTATTACGTACTTATTGAAGTCACAACTTTCTTCTTCCTTTAAGATATTCCTTTAAAGATATGACTCTTAGTCCCTTCACCTTTTCAAATATATGGGATGGGATGTACAACGAAGTGGTGATAGAAAATAGCAGGGCATATATTTTTCTATGTACATCAAGAAACAAAATTAATCTTGTTTTTGAAGAAGTATGGTCATGCAAACAACTTTGTATTCGATGTGGGAAACATTTCCAATAATTTCAAGCTTAAATTGTATATATATATAGATGACCTTGTAACAAAAGTTATGGTTACACCTGCAGACTATGTGTTTGACTTGGGGACATTGAAAAAATTTGTGTTTTGCATCACATAGAATTTTGGAGTAATCCTATTCAAAGAGAAGTGGAAAAGAATAAGAATTACCCTCACTCTGGTATGAACAACAAAAGGAGGCTTACAATGAAAAATAAGTTGGAACATTGTTAATACATGCTCATGGAAATTTTAATGATGACCAGGTGTGAGTTGCAAGATGGTAGATAACAATCAACGATGATACATGTGTTGCTAAGAAGGATTGAGTTGTAGGCGGCAAGATTTTGTAATGTAATGTGCCATGTGAATGAGTAATGAGGTGTGCATGTATGTGGCAAAGATCAAGGAAAAGTTGTAGAGTCTATTTAAAGTTCTAACATACTTACCTACTTACCTAGATATATTTAAAGACTTAACATACTAATAAGTGATTGTGTAATGTGATAGTTAAAACTTAGGTTAGGTAATTATAAAGATCACATTTTGTTAGAGTAAGACCTCAAACTTATTAACCAATAGCATGTTATAAAGACTTAACATACTAATAAGTGATTATGTAATGTGATAGTTAAAACTTAGGTTAGGTAATTATAAAGATCACATTTTGTTAGAGTAAGGCCTCAAACTTATTAACCAATAGCATGTTATAGATATATTATCTTACATACAAAAATAAACAATAAAAAAATATGTGTAATGATCTAGGTGGATATCAATGGCCACCCACCTATTCCACTGACTCACAACACAACTTTCCATATTGGCAGTTTTCTATGGTTTTTTCAAGTCTGAAAATTCTGGGGATGTTTTGAGGCCCTAAATGACGTTTTCTATCTACTTGGTATTCCTCGGCTAGACCTTTGCAAAAGTATACCGAGTGCCCCAAACGAAGATCATATGCAAAAGTTATGCCCTCAAAAAGTTGGCGTATCAACTACCCCCATTGGAGCCCGCAAACCTTTTGGAGTTTCATATTTCGGGGTGAGGTTTTTGGATGTTTCAGGTTTTCTCATTAATGATTCATGTTAAAAAGTCCTTTTGAGTGTCGTTGTAAAAACATATTCTTGCAAATGTGCACAATTATCACATCTCTTCTCATAGATGAGCTACCACCATTCTAGCAAGTTCATTTCACTCTGCATTTTTTTATAGTTCCTGTATATTTTGTTCATTAATAGAAATTGTGTATTACTGTATCTCTGTGTTTCTTGCAATATATTTCCATGTTTCCTTGTTATATATTTTCCTTCATTTCATTCTCAACATAATACAGATCAATGGTATCAGAGCAGTTTGCTCCTTATCATTTCTTAGTGCATATCCCCAATGAGGTCAAGGTATAGATAGTTGGGTCTCAAGCTAGTTTCTCTCAAGGAAAAATTCTCTTGCCAGCCCAAGTGACCTCCAATGGTGGAAGAAAAGAGAGATGAGGGAGAAGGAGATCCTATTAAGTTGTTTCTTGCAGAAGTCCTCACGCAATAAAGGAACGAGATGATGGATAATTTTCCCAAATCCTTCAAATATTGTCGACAACAATAGATGCAACTTCGTCAAGTGACTACTTTGGAGGTGTTTCCCCCTTCAAGGTACAAGTTAATTTGATATTCCCGTATTTTAAGTTCAGATAGATGCATATGCTTTGGAAAAGTGGTTAAATCTACTAGAAGGTTATTTCTCTGTCCACAATTTTTCCAATAGGGAAAATATCACTTTTGCACTCCTTAAGGTTTCCCCCCATGTCAAAGATTGGTGGGAGACTTACTATGAGAAAAACTCCACAAAGGAGTCTGGAATATTTGGGGTCGAGCCCACTTGGGGATTTTTTATGGATGTCATCAAGGAACAATATCACCATGTTGGAAACTATGATGACCAATACATGAGATGGACCGGACTACATCAAGAGAGGAACCAAACAGTGTTAGATTTCACAAATACCTTCCATACCTTTTTCAACAATATCAGTATCAAAGACTTTGAATGACATCTGGTTCTAAGATACCGTGGGGGCTACATAGGTACATCCAAAAAAACATGGATTTTTTGGACATCTCGTCACTAGGAGCCGCTTATCGATATGTTGTCAAAATATAACAAAAATTTAAGCAGTGGAATAAGCAGGAGTTCGGGTCTACAAATACACAAAAACCGAAGTATGGTAAAGGTGTCCCTAACTCACATAACAACTAACCTCAAGAAAGCCAGTCCAAGCTGCAGGAAAAGAAGGGTAACAAGAAGACGAAAAAGGACAATGGAAAGTGGTGCGACTTCCACAAAATCCCTTGGCATAACACTAATGAATGTTGTTCAAAACAATCATTGGTGGCCAAGATCAAAGAAAAAGATTCGAGCCCTGACTCATAATCTGATTTAGAAAACAATAAAAGGAAACAGATCATCGATGCATAACCCACTGCTACCATCACGACCACAACAATCCAACCAGAAGAACCAGAGGAGCCTGAGGAGGAGGAGAGCCTCTTCCATTCACATATGCGGGTGAAGGGGGACCCACTGCATTTCATTGCTAATAGTGGAATCCAAAAAAACCTAATCGCAACATACGTCATCAAGCAATTGGATTTTCCGACAACACCACACTCATAGCCACACAACATCGGGTGGATTTTCCAGGGACAATATCTCCATGTCAACCAACAATGTTGCCTTTCCTACAACATCAAGTCCTTCAAAGATGAGGTACTTTGTGATGTTTCCCCACTGGAAGTTTGTGATTTTCTTTTAAGCCAACGATATATTTGGAAGCATCATGTTGTTTATGAGTCTCGACCCCGAAGTGTCATCATTACTTTGGGGGGTCATATCTACAGGGTACCATAGGTATTTCCTACTACTGACATGGAAAAATAGGGTCACTAAATAATATCTCATACAACAAAGTTTAGACTCTTCACAATCCGATCAGAAGGTGAATAGAAGGACACTACAACCAGTACAACCTCGACCCAAGTCCATTATATCTAGCAGAAACATGTCAACAAGATTGTAGAAGATAATCTTGCTTCACCTACGAGGGTTCCTCTACAGTTCTCAGTCAAGCCAAGCTATAACAAAACCTTTCATAGCTCTATTAGCCACAACCATTTTCAGGTGTGCTTGGGGTTCCAACCATTAGCCCCCATTGATATAACTTTTCATGTTGCATCTTCATTGGCAGAGTCCTCCCACACTCAAACCAAAACAAATCATGAAACTAGATTGGTTGAACAGATCCAACCCCTCCAACCATAGGTTCAAGACATCCTTCAACAAGCTAATGAAAAGTACAATCATGACAACTTCTTCAGCAAAGCAAGTGGCTCACCAATGTTCAGATTCAACAAAAGCTTCCCCATCTCCCACAAGAACTTGATACAATGGGGACCATTGCTTCCTAAGGGGAGAGGAATGATCCCAGTGGATATCAATGGCCACCCACCTATTTCACTAGCTCACAACACAACTTTCCATATTGACAATTTTCTATGGTTTTTTTGGGTCCATAAATTCTGAGGTTGTTTTGAGGCCTTAAAGAACATTTTATATCTACTTGGCCATTCATAATGTAAACTCCTTAGCTAGACCTTTCCAACAGTATATCGAACTCCCCAAACTGAGATCGTATGCAAAAGCCATGCCCTTGGGAAGTTGATGCATCAAGTACCCCCATCGGGGCCCACAAACCTTTTGGCGTTTCATCTTCCAGGATTAGGTTTTTGGATGTTTCAAGTTTTCTCATTAATGCTTTATGTTAAAAGGGTCCTTCAAACATCATTGTAAACACATATTTTTGTGAATGGGCGTAGCCATCACATCTCTTCTCTGAGATAAACTACCACCATTCTAGCAAGTTCATCTTGCTCTGTAGTTCTTGTACATTTTGTTCATTAATAGAAATTGTGTATCACTGTATATCTGTGTTTCTTGCAATATCTCTATATATTTTCTTGTTATATCTTTGCCTTCATTCCATTCTCAACATAATCCAAATCATGTAAATAAAGAATCAACTAATTAACATTCAATTATGAATTCAATGCAATAGTACATGACCCTTGGCAAAGACTAATAAACTTCAATTGAAAAGAGTATATTACCTTAATGTCCATTGTAGAATGTAGAAATATCCTCTTCCAAATGGTCTATTCCAAAGAAAGGAAAATGGACTATGAGTAGAGAGTGGTATATGAATATTAATCTTCTAGATTTGAGATCGCAAGATTTGTATGTTTTAATAATATTTGTTTAAATTATATTAATAATTTTAAAATATAATAATATTAGTGCACAAATAAAGTTGAGTTTTCTTTTTTATCAATTAGATTGAGGGAAATGGTAACTAGGTAAAATCTCATTGGCATGACAGAGAATAAAGTTTAATTACTTAATTATTGAATAACCATTTGTTAACTCAAGATTTGGTATCATATAGTTTTTCTTTGACATGAGTAATAATCCTTTGAATTGATTGGGAGACCAAATAATCCAATCATCCTTTAAATTGAATGGTCAGTGAGATTGCAATTTCAACATTTTGAATTGATTGCGACACCAAATAATCCTTTGAATTGCACTTTCAAGTTAAAAATTTTGCAGCTTGACATTGTTAGCGTTACAGCTATGTGATTTATTAAAAAAGGTACCAAATTGAAACCTCGAAAACATGAGCTGTTGGAGTGCCCGTTATCCACGGTCAAATTTTTGGCATAAACGTATCTGGGCGCACAGATTGTTAGACTCCATAATTGATATTAACTGATAGATCGTATCGTTATTTTACATGTCGAAATCCAGTATATCTATTGAATGTTATATTTATTGAGCATTGGATTCTTAAAACATCCGCCGCCAGATGTGGGGATTGTGGATAGAGTTTGTTGAGCTGTTGAAGAGAGAATTTCTCAGAATTAAAGGAGGCATGAGGTGCATCGCCTTGTATTTATGGGTTGGCCAACCTGTTATTCTGAACTCGATGGAGAAATGGTGCTTCTCCTTCTATGGAAGTTCGTGGAGCAGAATAATATGAAGGATTGATTCAAGTCTGGTGGTGCTGGGATATTTGAAGAACTGGTTTCCTCCTCACATTATAGAGTGTTTCCCAACCTGATTGAGTTTGACAATGATCCACCTGCACCAAATGCAAGAGAGCCACCCATGGAGGTAAAATCATCTTAATAATGCAGACCAGGTAACATGCACATACCCTGCCCACAATCTTCATACATGTCG
>JASDQU010103810.1:211032-244480 GCA_032191745.1 Picea mariana
ATACCCCACCTTTCCCCTCACAAAATTCACATCCAAGGCTAGAATTTCAAATTTATCTTACATGTCAAGTGAAATTTTGATAACAATCATTTGTTTTTCATGCCCGTCATTTTAGTTTTAATCCAAATTCATGAGTGTCAAATTGTCTATCAGTAAATGGATATTTAATTAACTATTAACATTTTATGTCAATTACGACTATGGACTAATTAAATTTCAAGGATTGGGAGTCTGAAACTAATTAAATTTTGTTTATTGTTATATTTAATCCTCCAACAAACATTTGCCCAACCCCTCTTGAGTGTGAGACCTAGGTAGGTGACACACTATAGTAAACTAAACACCTAGAATTTATGACGGGTTGAAATTTTTTATACCAGTAAATTTGGATGTGTGGATTTTGTATCCACGTGTCAAATATATCTAAAAAACAAAAAAACGCCATGTGAAACATCAAATTCCAGGTATGTTCACATCTTCCACTTCATGGTGGGTTAGCGGACCCACCATACTCTCATAACCACCCCTTACCTCATGTCACCTCACTCATCCTCACTCCGCTCACTACATTTCTCCCTCCCCTTTTCCGCCACCCACATTTTCCCCTCCCCTAACTACCCACTCTCCCCTTTTTTCCTTACATTCTCGTCTCCTCTTCTTTTTAAAACATTTCACCTTAACCTTTTTATAATATTTAATTTATAATCCTTTATAATATTTCATTCATATCCATAAGATCATCCCACATGAAGATCATGGATTGGTGCCACATGGAATCCAATAAGAGCCTTACATGTGGAAATTAATTAGTGGAGAGCACGAAATTAATTCAAGGGTTCATATTTGTCTATGAATTTTGATCGATGGTCATTGAGTGTTAATTTTCCAGAGGCCACTTCGGGTGTTGAAATCATGTAAACTTTATATCGCTGGAAATATATTTCGACGTAGAAGATGATGGTGTATGTTGCAAAGGTTGAAGGTGACTACATTTTTCTCAGAAATTAAAATATAAGTCGGTTGCATTTTTAATGGGCATGCATGGCAACTCAACTTCACGAGCTCATATCTTGAGATCCGAGCAACAGATTTGGGAAAATTTTATATCGTTGGAAATTTAAGATGATGAATATCACATATGAAATGATTTCCATAGATAAAAAAATTATTATCATTCTCATAAAATTAAAACACAGTTATCTTCTTTTTAAAGGGAAATTAATTAAATTTTAAAAATAAAAGTTTAATTAAAACTTTTATTAAAAAATGAGAGGGACCCATTTTCAATATACTTATATTAATGTTGTGAGTTCATTAATGAGTAATTAATGAGGTATTAACTAAAGGGAATGTTTCAAGAAGAATCTTGCACGAGAATTTCAATAGAGGAAGAAAACCCTAACTACTCAAGTAGTTAAAAAATCTCTTCTTAAAAAGAGAAGAAATGCTTCATCAAAAGGTCCAATAATCAATAATGTTAGAGGGACAGGGCAGAAGATTCAAGGAAGAAGAAGGTATAACCATGGATACACAATCAAGCTTCTGATTAAAAGAAAGAAATCTCCATCTTATCCATTCTTTCTATTATTCTACACCATTTATCATAGCTTTATGCTTGAGTCTCGGAGTTGGGCACAAGGCTGAGTTGTTGAGTGTTTTTCTTGTATTCTTCTACAAACGTTTCTTGTATGATCATGGAGTATTTGCAGCCACATACATGGCTATCAAATCTTTGGTAATGAAGAATATTTCTCATGAATAAACTCCACAAAGAATTGCTTCGGGGTTGCTCTTAATTGTATCTTGTAACTTTGAGTTTTAAGTATGAGATATTTGAGATTGACCTATCGATTTCTCTTTCTTACTAATTGCAGTACTCTGTTAAAATTCTTTGAGATGATCAAATCATTCTCTCTTATTTCTTGTGAAGAAGATACAGATGTTTTTATATATGATTAAGAAGATTGTGTGTGATGATAATCACAATTTAATTTTGATGTTGAAACCCTCTTTCAATCTTTTCTTATTGTAAAAATATTTTTGTTGCACATAAAAATTGTATTCAGGTTATTGAAGAACCATTTTCATTTAAATCCAAGCAATAAATATTTAGGGTTGGCTTCCTAGCACTCTCCCTAACCCAAGATTTTCAAAGATATATCTTTTAGGCAAAGAGGAGAACCACCTCTCTAAAGATGAAGGGGAACTAATGTCCTCATGAGGTTGTTGTTTTGGCCCTAATGGATTCAAGCGTCAACAAGGAATATGTCTCTCTTTATGTTTTCTTTGAATCCCGCCCCTCATCCCACCATAATTAAAAATCTTCTACATTGATCGTTTAAGGGAAACTTTTGGGGTCAAACTTTTAAAAGTATGAAAAATATTCTTTGAAATAAATTTATCTCTTATACCACCCCGCTTCCTTCACCCAATTGCATATGCAATTATTTACAAACTAAATCTAAAGGGTGTAATTAATAAATATAACGAAGTTGAAAGAACTGTAAAGTGTGGGAATTACAAGTAAACTCACCAGGGCTATTGACACTCGCTGGCAGCGAGGCCATTCTTGTATGGCATCAAGATACCTTTGTTAGGGCTATGGATGTTCATAGGAAGCAAAGCAATGTCGAGAAAAAGAGGTAGAATTTACACTTACATAGATTTTTTCTTATCATAAAAATCCAAAGTTGTAACGTTTTCTATTCAATAGTATGAGGATAGTAAAAATTCAATTTCCCCTATCATGGATTCATTACCCAAAATTGTTGATTTTATACTATCAAAACGTCTTATGTGAGACCCTCAAGATCTTGTAGATTTTATACTATCAAAACGTCTTATGTTTTACAAAAGTAAAGGGTCCTCCCATTAAATTTTAGAAATTACTGCCTTCTCTTGGATTTGATTTTGTTTCTTTTGATCGGAAGAGATGGTTTTATAGTTGTTTTCTTTTTCGTTTATTTGGTTTTGAGTGCTTCTCATCATCAATTACTTTTGTTTATCTTTCATGAAAGAATCCATTAATGTGATTGCATGCATGTTTTGAATGGCATTGAGGAATAATTAAATGCATGTAATTTAATGATCACGATTCGGTGAGGAACTTGTCACATCTCGAAAATTAGTTGTTTTCGTCACATTTTTCCTTGCATGCATAATGGTTGTACCATTTTAGTGTTTCTATTCCATCTTTTTTACACAATCATCTCAGTTTTCTAAAGTGGTTTCACATCCTTGTTTGCTTTAAAGATGAAATTTTCTAGGTTTCAACGCTTCCACCAGTGATTGGTCTCATGGCATAAATTTATGCAAGTTGGGAATTTTGACAAACTAAAATTATTTCGTTAAATGGTTAAGATTTCAGAACTCAATTTATTCTTTTAAAAAATATGTGTAAAATAGCGAAGAGATGAAAAATTGTGAGATTTAAATCAAGTTTTATGAAACTTACACTTTCATTAAAAACATTTTTGCAAATTTCTATCTTTATGGAATTTAATCATTTTATTCTTTAATAAAATGATTATTATTTTTCAAAAGCTCATCACAATCCGGAATATTGAGATAGACAATATAATTTTCTATGCACTTTGAACAAATAAAATAGATTTTTTGTTGAGAAATAAATTGTCCCAATCTAAGACAATGGTTTATGGGATTCCAAAATGTACCTAGACTCGTTCAAAGAATATCTTGGCAGTGGCCTTTGTTGTGATGTTATTCTTGCAGGCACCCATAATCGCCATCTTAGAAAAGTGATCCACAACCACCAAAACACAGTCATTTCCCCGCTTGGTGGATGGGAGGCTCAACATGTAGTCCATTGAGATGGATTCCCATGGCTTGTCAGGAGTAGGCAGAGGGGTGTATAGGTATTGCTTCTTAGTGGTCGGTTTGGAAATCACATAGGCAGTGCAGGACCTGATATACTTGTTGACCTCTTGTCAAAGTTGCGGCCAATAGAAATGTTTCTGCAACATTGCCATTGTCTTTTCGACGCCGAAGTGTCTTGCCACTCGACTTTGGTGGGGTTCCTAGATCATCTTCGCTTGCTCGCTTGATGGAACATAGATATGGCCCAAACAACACAACATCTCATCCTAAAGATGGAAATTAGTGAAAACTGCATTTGCGCCCAACATTTGGTGAGTGTCGTGAATGGTGGTCTGCTGAGGAAATCAACGACGTGATTGGTGCTTCCAGTTTTATACTTGATGTTGAGGTGGAATTGCTGCAAGTACGTGGACCACTTCTAATGGCGATCATTCTGCAATTTTCCTTGTGTCTGTATGAACTGCAGTGGCTTATGATCAATGTGGATGATTGTCTCCTTCCCAAGAATGTAATGTCTCCATTGGTGGCAAATTTGTAAAATGGAGTACATTTCTTTGTCGTAAGTAGGGTACTTATAGACAACATATGATAGTGTCTCACTATGATAGGCCACGGGGTGCCCGTGTTGAGTGAGAACGACGCCCACAACATAGTCTGAAGCATATGTCTCGATCTCAAAGGGTTGTTGCAGGTCAGGTAGTGAAAGTATTGGGGTTGAGCACGAGCGCTTCTTCAAATCATTGAATGCTTATTGTTGGGACCGACCCCACACAAATTTCTCCCTACCACCACCCCTGGTTACTTGGCTAAGGGCCCATGCAATATGGGAGAGTCCCAACACGAACCTGCAGTAGAAATTGGCAAGGCCCAAGAAGCTTCAAAGATCAATGAGTGTGGTTGGGGTTGGCCAGTCACAGATGACTTGGATTTTGTTTGAATCCACATATATGCCATGCTGATCAACGATGTAGCCCAGATAATGAACCATGTCCATGCTGAAGGATCATTTTTCCAAGTTGGCATAGAGATGGTGTTATCGCAGGGTGTGCAAAACCTACTGAATATGATGGAATTGTCCTGCCCAAGTCTTGCTATAAATGAGGATGTCATGTAGATAAACCACTACAAAAGTATTAGTGAATGGTCGCAGGATATCTTCCATCATCCTCATGAAAGTGGCTGGACAATTCCATCATATTCAGTAGGTTTTGCACACCCTGCATNTGGCCCCTGTGAGATGATCAAGGAGGTCGTCTATTCAGGGAATCGGGTACCAGTTTCTGAATATGATTTTATTTAGGGCCTGGTAATCAATGTAGAGTCGTGAGGTTCCATATTTATTTTGTACCAACACGATTGGGCTCCCGCAAGGTGATGAACTGGGATGGATGTGTCCCTTGAGAAGTTCTTGGATCTGTCACTTGATCTCCTCATTCTCTAACCAAGAGCAACAATAGACTGGCCCATTTGGAAGAGATGCATAGAGGATCATATCGATGGGGTGCTTGACCTGACAGTGCAGAGGTACCTCAGTAGGTGAAGAGAAGATATCTGAGTATTCTTCCATGAACTTATCCACTTGCTTATGTTTTATGGAGAGGTTGGTCGTGGAGACCCTGGATGTGGTTGCGATCTTTGGCTCATTCTGAGAGTGAATCATGAAGAATACAAACTTCCCTGTCTGAGAGATGACCTTTCTGCATTGCTTGGCAGAGATCAGGGAAATAGCACTGGGTGGGACTGCCTCGGGTATCTTGTACAATTTCTTGTTCAAAGTAATAATAACACTGCGAGGCCTAGAATCATATACAACATGATGTTTCCATAAATATGGTTTTCCCAAAAGAACATTACAAACTTTGAGAGGGGAAACATTACACAATACCTCGTCTTTGAAGGGATTGATGTAGTATGACAGGCGACATTGTTGGCTGACGTGAATGTCGCTTCCTTGGCGGAGCCATCCGATGGTGTAGGGATGTGGGTGCGGCGTTGTCAGTAAGGCAAGTTGCTTGAAAACCTCTGTTGAGATGAGGTTCTTCTGGATACTGCTATCAATAATGAAGTGTAATGGGGTATCCTTCACCCACATCTGTGAATGAAAAATGTGCTCGCCTTCCTCTGGCTCGCCTGGTTCATCAGGTTGGAGCTTGGTGGTAGCAACGGTAGCACTGGGTTCTGCATCTATGATCTGTCTCCCCCTTTCTAGTTCTGACTCAGATTTAGAACCCGCATCTGATTCATAGGATTTCACCACAACCACTAGGGACTGCTTCGAGTGGAAATCAACAGTGTTATTCCAGGGGCTCTTATGGAAGTCACACCACTTATCAGTATCTTTCTTTGTCTTTCTGGTGTCCTTATTTGCTTGTGGACTGGACTAGTTGTCCCGAGGTTGTCCATCTTTTCTCTGTCCTTTGTTCTATGGGTTGGGGCCACCCTTTCCTGGATTTTGTTTTGAGGGGTTCCCATGCAAAAATTGTCGTGTCTTTTGTTTGAGCTTTTGCTTGATTTTGATGACATATCGGTAGGATGCACCCAAGGATGAGATGTCCAGAAACTCCATTTCAGCCTAGATGTATCTATGTAGACTGTCATGATACTTGAGCACTAGATGTCGCTCATAATATTTGATACCCAGCTAGGTGTGCAAGGTATGGAAGATATTTGTGAACTCAGGCACCATTTGGTCTCTATCCTGCCGCAACGTGGTCCATTTTGTGTACATGTCATCATAACTTCCAATAGGGTAGTATTGTTCCTTAATAACATCCCTGAAGGACTCCCAGGTGACTATGACTGTAAATAATGAGGGTTCCTCTATTTCCTTTTTCTCACAGAAAGTTTCCCACCAATCTTTGACACGGGGGACAACTTTGAGGAGCTAAAAAGTAATCTTTTCTCTATTCGAGAAGTTATGGACAAAGAAATAACCTTCTAGCAGATTCAACCATTTGTCTACCATATATGTGTCTATCTGACCTTCAAATATAGGAATATCGAAGTTGATTTATACCTTGAAGGGGGTGGCACCTCTGTTTGAGGAAGATGTATCGCCTGTTGGTAGCCGTCGAAGGATTTGCGCAAAACTATCCATCATATCGTTCCTCTGTTGCATGAGGGATTCATCAAGAAACATTTTGAAGGGATCTCCTATCCCATCATCTTTCTTTTATTATTCCATGAGAGGTCATTTGGGCGAGCGAGAGATTTTGTCCTCAAGAGAAACAAGCTCGAGACCCAATTCTGTGTACCCTGACCTCGTTGGGGACATGCATTAAGAACGATAAGGAGAAGACCACTCTGATACCACTGATCCAGAATATATTTGCAGAACAAAATGAATACATATTATTATAAAAAGATTCTTAACATAGAATAACAAATATACAATAAAACTGGTTTCTATTCAATAAGGAAATAAGTTGAAACTATAAAATGCAACAGAAACAAGCTTGCTAGAATGGTGGCAGCCTATCTCTAAGAAGACATGTGACGGCTATGCTCATTCACAAGAAGATGATTACAATGAGGCTCTGAAGGGATTTTTATAATAAACAAGAATGTTGAAAACCCTAGACATCCAAAAAACCAAACCCTGGGAGATGAAGCGCCAAAAGTCATGTGGGCCCCATTTGGGTAAGTTAGTACATCAACTTCCCGGGGTTGTAACTTTTGCATACGATTTCTGTTTTAGGTGCACGATAGCTCGTTGGAAAGGTATATCCAAGGAATACACATTTTGTTGCTACCTATCAAACATTATTTTGATTGTGGCAAGCACTAAAAAAGGATGTTTAGGGCCTCAAAACGACCCCGCAAGTCAGGGACCCGAAAACTAGGGAAAAAACTACCAAATTGGAAAACTGCCAAAATGAGCCAGTTGGAATAGGTGGGAGGCCATCAACATCCATCTGGATAAACTGATATGTAGATAAATTTACACCTACAAAAATAGTAACCTTGACCATTTTACTTTCTTTCCTATTAAACCTTTGTAATATCGTCTCGACATATTTTCTTTGATTCAACCAAAGTTTCATTTTTTCACAACCTCTTTTAATCTCCATTCCCATAATGAAGTTAGCAACACCGATATCCTTCATGTCAAATTTGGAGGATAGTTGTGATTTCACCGCCTTGATAACATCCATGTTATTTCCTACCAGTAACATGCCATCGACATACAACACTACATAAATTAAGTGATTACCAACCTAATTGGAATATACACAATGATTAGCCCCTTCTCAAAAATCCCAATCTAAGGATGTATGTGTCAAAATTTTGGTACGACATCCTAGGTGATTGCTTCAGACCATATAGTGACTTCTTTAGCTTATAGACCAACTCTTTCTTTCCCTTCACTGCAAATTCTTCTAGCTACTTCATGTATATTTATTCTTCCAGATCCCCATGTAGGAATGATTTCTTTACATCCATTTGTTCTACTTCAAAATTAAGAGCAACAACAACAGATAAAATAAATATAATAGAAGTTAGCTTGGCATCAGAAAAAAAATTCACCAAAGTCAATTCGCTCTACCAGGGAATAACCTTTTGCTACTAACCGAGCTTTTTTTTTCTCCACTTTGCCTTATGCATTCAAATTTTTATTAAACACCCATTTGTTGCCAATGGTCTTTATTCTAGTTGGAAACTGAACTAGATCCCATGACTCATTCTTATCCAAGGAATCCATCTCTTCAACCATGACCTTTTTCCAAAGTTTACTATCCTCTGAATTCACTTCTTCCTTGACAATTCTAGGATCATCATCAATAATAGATAAAGAAAAATTAGCACGAAAATCATGTGGACTATACCTTCCTGGTTTCCTTCTTTCCCTCATTGATCTCCTCAATATTGGATTCTGATATTCTTCTTCTTTTGATTCATCTTCATTCGTTGATTTATATTTTTCATCATCCAACTCAAACTATATTTTCTCAAGTTCTTATTGCAATGGTCGGTTGGTACTTCCTACCATTGGAATTCCTATTTTTCAACCTCTCTAAAAATGACATCTTGACTGTAAACAATATTCTTAGTTTCTAGGTTCCAAATCTTATAACCTTTCATACCATCTTGATAACCAATAAATATACACTTTTCAACTTTATTATCCAACTTACTCCTATTTCCCTTTGGAACATGTACATAAGAATAAATAAAAAAAACTCTGAGATGTTCAAGAGATGGTTTCTTACCAGTCCATACCTCATGTAGAGTTTTTTCCACCAACACTTATGAGGGTGATCTATTTACCAGGTAACATGCAATACCCACTGACTTTGTCCAAAATTCTTGTCCTAACCTGATCTGGATTTTATGAGAAGAACAAAACGAATATAGATTATTTAAAAGATTCTTAACACAAAATAACAGAGATACAAAAAACATGGTTTCTATTCAATAAGGAAATAAGCTGAAACTATAAAATGCAGTGGAAAACAAGATTGCTCGAATGGTGGCAGCTTATCTCTAAGAAGAGATGTGACAACTATGCCCATTCGCCATAAGATCCTTATAATGAGGCTCTGAATTCCTTTTTACAATAATCATGAATTACAAAACCCCATACATCCAAAAACCTAACCCTAGGAAATGAAGCGCCAAAATTCATGTGAGCCCTGTTGGGGTAAGCTAGTACATCAACTTCATGGGGTCATAACTTTTGCATATGATCTTCATTTTAGGCACATGATAGCCCATTGGAAATGTCTATCCGAGGAATACACATGTTGCTATAAAACTCAAATTTAGATCATATTCTGACTGTGGCAAGCCCTGAAAACGTTGTTTAGGGCCTCAAAATGACCCCGAAAGTCGACGACTTGAAAACTAGGAAAAAACTACCCAACTAGAAAAATGCCAAAATGAACCAGTTGGAATACGTGGGAGGCCACCGACATCCATCTGGATCAATCCTCCCCCCTTAGGAAGCAATGGTCTCCATTGTGTTGATTTTCCCCATCAGATGAGGAATTTTTTGCTGAATTTGGCTCTAGGGGAGCCACTTGCCTTGGTGCAGGAGTTTCCCTTCTTTGACAACTCGATAAAGATGGATCCTTTGCTATCAAGTTCCCTTGACATGTGTGTAAACAATATGATCACATGATTCCTATTTCATACAATCAGGTTTGAGCTCTTTTGGTGTCAATTGTTCTGCTACCTCTAATGTGTCCAATAATGGTGGGAAATATGGCCGAAGGAGATCCATGTTGAACACTGGGTGCAAGCCAAGGAAAGGAGGAATTTTGAGCTCAAAAGAATTGTCACCCACAACCTTCTTGATGGTGTAAGATCCATAACAGAGTGGGAAAAGCTTACGATGGGGCCCTGTAAGGATTTATTTCTACAAGTGCAACCAAACTTTGTCTCCCACTTGAAACTTATGTGGCACCCGATGTTGATCATGGCGTTGCTTGTACTTGACATTGGACTTCTGTAAAATATCCTGAACCTGTTGGCGGTTGTGTTGGATCTGCTCAATGAACCAGGTGGATTTGTTGGCTTCAATTGGAGCAGGGGATGAGTCAACTGAGGTGGCCTCAAGGGGTAGTGAAACATCCATGGGACTCAATGGTTGGAATCCCAACCCGACCTGAAAGGGGTTGTGGTCAATTGAGCTATGTAGGAATCGATTGTAGCTATGTTGAACATAGGGAAGACTCTCATCCCATGTGTATGGTTTCTTGTAATTGTACATGTGCATGATATGCACGATCATCCGATTAACGACCTTAGTTTGGCCATCTATCTGGGGGTGGAAAGCAGTGGATTTAGTGAGCTTGGTTTCCAGCAGTGACTAGAGGCTCGACCATAATGTGCTAAGGAACCGACTGTCCCGATCTGAGACAATGGTTTTTGGGATTCCAAAATGTACCCAAAATATTTCAAAGAATATTTTGGCAGTTGCCTTCGCTGTGATGCTCTTCTTACAGGCGGATAGAATCACCATCTTGGAAAAGCGATCAACAACCAAAAAAATCTTGGAAAAGGGGTGAAACTTTTTCATACGATCTCTGTTTGGGGCACTCAATGTTGAAATATTGTAACTACGAAGAATATTCTACGTATGATGTATTTATTATTATATAAATCAATCCCGTTTTGTGGATTGATCATGTCGAGAATTATGTATGACCAAATCCCCTTTTGTGGATTGGTCAAACCCTAGTTAAATGGTGCTAATTGAGAAGTCAGCCCCAAGGATAATTAAAGTGGTTTTAGCCACTAGTTGAAGAAGTCAGCCTAGCTTGGTAAAGAGACAAAACCCTAGCGCCTCCTAGCTAGTATAAATAAGAGAGGATGATGCCTCATTCTTACACTCACTTAGTCACTCATCTAGTGCACAAGTTTTGGAGATAGCTGCAATTTCTAGAAGAAGGAGAGAGAGGCACATGCTCAATATTTGTTATTCTTGGTGGTTTTTTATTTTATCTTAGCAAGGTATTGGCAATCTATATTAAGGGAGTTTTTGTTGGGTTTTCTCCCCATGAGGGTTTCCCAGGATAAAATGATGTGTACCTTGTGATTTTGTTTCTCTCAGTGATCCTGCTTATGCTATTATTGTCTAGTAAATTGAATAGAACTTAATAGTAGATCTAAATTTAACATGGTATCAGAGCTAAACTGAGTAGAGCACCTTTCATTGGGTAACCAAAAACGTTACTATTGTCGTACAAGAAAATTAGGGCTTTTTGTTGAAAGGGAATTTCATCCTAAAAACCATCTAGGGAAGTGCGCCCTAGCCCAACGAACTCATTGGCAGCTTGAGTGCACCTTTTTAGTGGCTAGAGCCTCTAGAAATTCAAACCCTAGTTTTGACTGGTACCAGAAAACCAGGAAACCAAAACCAATACTAGAAGTACCAGTCCAAATTTGCGCAGGCTCAGTTTCAAGGGGTAAAATTTGGATTTTCTGAAAATAGACTGCACCAGCCTACTTGCCTCAACCCAATGCATCTATTCCCTGGATCAGAATTCCAAAATTTGAAATTTGAAAATTAGGGTTTCCTCATAAAACCCAAAGCTGCAGTTGCAGTACCAGTTACAGTTACATTTCCAATTGCAACACTGGTTGTAGTGCCAACACCAAATGTAGTATCAGTTGTAGTGAAAGTTTTATGAAGTGTTGGGACTGTTGTTTTATTGTCCTAGTGCACCTTACCTTAGAAAGATATTGTCAGAGGTATGTACCTACATATGTATTGTTATTCTAGAAGGATACTTGCAGGAGAAAGGATTTGTTGATAATCATAGATCCAGAAGGATCTCAAATCCAACCCATTCAGAGGAATAATGCACCCCAGGTTTGATTATATTGATATGCATCTATTTGTTATTATTTTGACATCTAGGTGGTATGTTGAAGTTATGACCATCATACTAACCCTTTGTCAAAATTAAATTCAAAGTATTAGAATGAGATTAAATTTTATTCTCTAACTTAGATTTATGTCAAGATAACATATTGTCTTAGTACAGAGGACATTTTGAAGAAATCACTTTTCATATTGAGTGAAGGAGCCTTGGAATAAAAGAAACACACTCATTCTTGAGGACAAGACTCTAGGTTCTAGGTTTAACTGATTAAGTTGATAAAATTCAAAGTTGCACATGACAAGTTTGATAACTAACTCATTATAAGTAAACATTATTGTTGAGGTAGCATTCTTTGAAAAGTATTATACTTGGTAGCATGTGAGAATATTGAGATAAATTATTATTGTAATAATTTACCATATACAACTAACATCTCCTCTAGGAGAAACTTCTTGTTTTGGTTCCAGGTTACCATGGAGGAATGTTTGATCAAAACACTAGAAGAGTGTTGATCTCATTTCATATTGTATTTCTTACTTTTGATCTTTGTTTCAGGAAGGTCACAAGTGATAGCTCTAAAGGAGCTACTGTGACGATTATTTGTGCTAGTGTTTTATTATTATCAAAATAGTATTATTCTAGCTTGTTGTTTTGTTAACCTTGTGATAACCTTGTGGAAGCTATAGTGATGGTTGCAAGAGAAAACATACTAAATGAGACATGGATCAGACTATCCAAGTCATATACATGATCGTATACATTCATAATATGAAGAAGAAACTACTTTTGAGATACAAAGTATCTCATATGGAGATGGAATGTAAGGAGAAGAAGGCTCCAAAGATGACCAAACAGTAGAACAAGAAATCACAGTAGAATTATTCAATGAATAATGAAGCCACCTTGAAAATATGCATAATTCTTTTGAAGACTTACTAATATTTTCACATTAAGACTTGGTATTCAACACCAAGTATATCTTGTAGAGACTATGAAGTCCCTTTAGACTTAGAAGAAATCAAGAACAGGGTGAGCTTGATCTTAGAAAGGATCATATGGTAAAAAGAGACACCTTCCAGGACTCGCTGACAGATGCCAAGAGTTGAGAAGACTAGCTCGTAGTTTCAGAGACCTCCAGGACACATGAAATCTCCTGGGAAGATTCCCTTGTTTCAATGACAAAGAAGGAAGCCAGTCAGAAGGAATGGGATATGGATTTTTCCATGATACTAGAAGGGAAGTCAATGTTGACTTCCTGATCTAACAGATCAAGCATGTTGCAGATAATAGTATAAAATATGTACGAAGATTGAATTGTGTCCAGAGGATTCTCCCAACAAGAGGAATAAGACTATGATGAGAAACTTGCTCTAGTAATCAAATAAATAGTTCCAGTATTTGAAGACAACCAGAAAAACCATGATTCATATACAATATGAGATGTAGGGGGAGAAATCCCCATATTTAAATTGAGTGGCAGTTGGTGCAGTACATTAGTCGGGCCATGGAGACATGACTGAAATAGTAGATAGAGTTACCTCCATGAAAGAAGAAGAGCTACTTTCATTATTAATTATTGAGCCACTCTTAGTTTTAGATGAATTTTTTTTCGTAATAGAGAAGAGGAGATACTCACAGATTTAAACAACTATAGTGATTCTCAACTTTAGAGAAGCTGCAGGTGTATAGTTCGGTTTCCAAGAGGAACAGTTGCAGAGAGAGTAGAAGACATACTCTCAGACAATGAGACAAATAGTTCTTTGCAAAAAGCACATAGAGCTATCACATGATTGTGCATACTAATTTGAAGCCGAGCAAGTTTACCGGGTTGGTACAATGAGATGTGAAAATTTGATTTAAAGTTGAATATAGAAGACTCATGTCTAGAAGTTGAAGCATGCTCCAAGAACTTGGTATGGTAGATTGATAGTTTCTGATGAGATTGGACTTTACCAAGAGTAAAGTTGATCCCAATATTTACTTCAAGATTTTGGATGATGGAATAGTTATTTTGTTGTTGTATGTGAATGACTTATTCTTAACAGGAGAATAAATCTCACCACTGATTGTAAGGAGAAGCTCGTTGTATAATTTGAGATGAAAGACCTAGGCCTGATGCATTATTTCTTAGGTCTTGAAGTTTGGCAAAGCCCAGAGAAGATCGTCCTTAACCAAGGGAAGTATGCAGTTGAAATACTGAAGAGTTTTGATATGTTGGAATGTAAGGCCATGAACACACCCATGGAAACAAAGTTGAAGCTCCTGATTGATACTTCATCAGAATTGGTTGATGCTACTCTGTGCAGAAAAATTATTGGTTCATTGATGTATCTGACGAATACTAGGCCCAATATATGTTTTTTTGTGAACACCTTAAGTCAGTATCTAGTAGAGCTCAGATGTGTTCACCTTGTAGTTGTAAAGCATGTGATGAGATACCTTAAGCGTACGTTGAACTTTGGTCTCTATTATAATGGACATCATGGCTTCAAAATGATTGGTTATATAGATTCAGATTGGGCTGGAAGTGTTTCTGATAGAAAGAGCACTTCAAGATGTTGTTTCAGTCTAGGGTCAACCATGACTTCATGGAAGAGTAGGAAGCAATTCATTATTTATCTCAGTGCGACAGAATTTGAATACATTGCAGCATGTTCCTCCAATTGTGAAGCCATATGGCTTCAGAAGTTGTTGACAGGTCTATTCGATCTGGAGATGGAAGCCACTGTGAATCTATGTGATAACTAGTGTTGTATAAAGATGACAGAGAACCATGTGTTCCATGATAAGTCTAAGCACATAGCAATACAACATCACTACATTTTTGATATGGTGCAGAGGGGAGCTGTAAAGCTCCAATATGTTGGCACAGATGAGAAAGTTGCAGATGTGTTGACTAAGCCTCTGTCTTGTGCAAAGTTTGAGTACTTTCAAGACCAGCTTGGTATAGTCTGAAAGGACCTCCCTCAAAAGGGGGAGTGATGTTGATGATACTATGGTATCATGACCAACAACGGGTAGCACAATTAGTATTTTATATCCTAGGGGAATGATCATCCCTGGAAAGATCCCGAAGGTTCGGTAAGGACGGTCTGTCAAAGTACCTATGCATGTATATGCCAGTTGTGGTCAATAGTGGTAGCTCCGTTAGTATTTTTATAATCATAGGGAATCTTATGATTCCTAGGTAGATCCCGAAGGTCTGGTAAGGATGTTCTGTTAGAGTACCACGTGGTAGCTCTGTTAGGAGTTTATATCCTAGGGAATATTATGATTATTGGGAAGATCCCTAGGGACAGTCAGAGTACCACAAAATGTTGTTGTTACACTTGCCTCATTCTGTTTCCATATGATGATGATGTTATCTCAGCTTCGTGTTGATGATGTTGTTATCCCAACCTCATGTTGATGATGTTGTCATCTCAACCTCGTGTTGATGATGTTGATAATGTTGTTATCTCAACCTCGTGTTCATGATGTTGTTGTCCAAGCCTCGTGTTGTTGATGATGGTGTACCAACCTCGTGCTATTGATGTTGGTGTACCAACCTCGTGTTGGTGATATTATTATTCTAGCTTCATGCTATTGATGTTGATGCTTCAACTTCATGCTGAATATGATGATGATGATGCTACTTCAGCTTCATGCTGAAAATGATGATGATGATGCTACTTCAGCTTCATGTTGAATATGATGATGATGGTGCTACTTCAAATTCATGTTGAAGATGATGATGATGATGCTACTTCAACTTCATGCTAAAGATGATGATGATGATGCTTCAACTTCATGCTAAAGATGATGATGATGTTGCTACTTCAGCTTCATGTTGAAGATGATGATGATGATTCTACTTCAACTTCATGCTGAAGATGATGATGATGATGCTACTTCAGCTTCATGCTGAAGAAGATGATGATGATGCTACTTCAACTTCATGATGAATATGATGATGATGTTGTTACTTCAGCTTCATGTTGAATATGTTGATGACGATGTACCGGTATTTTACTGATTGATGATTTTGTATTAGTGTTATACTAATTCATGTTGATGCAGAGAATAATGATGATGATATTATTCCAGCTCCATGTTGTGAATGATGATGATGATACTATTCTAGCTCCATGCTATGAACGATGATGTTATTGATGATGAGAAAAAATTCCGATGATTAATAGATGTGACGGCCAGTGTTCCAGATGTTGATGATGTTGCTTCCCTCTCTCTCTCTCCTAATGATGTTGTATTGTAGAATACCCTTCTTGTTAAGGTGGAGTGTTGAAATATTGCAACTGCAAAGAATATTCTACTTATAATTGAGTTATTATTATATAGATCAATCCCCTTGTGGATTGATTATGTCGGGACTTATGTATGACCAAATCCCCTTTTTTGGATTAAATGGTGCTAATTGAGAAGTCGGCCTCTAGGGCTAATTAAAGTGGTTTTATCCACTAGTTGAAGAAGTCAGCCCAGCTTGGTGAAGAGACATAACCCTAGCACCTCCCAACTAGTATAAATAAGAGAGGATGATGCCTCATTCTTACACTCACTCAATCACTCATCTAGTGCGCAAGTTTTGGAGATCGTTGCAGTTGCCAGAAGAAGGAGAGAGAGGCACATGCTCAATATTGGTTATTCTTGGTGGTTTTGTCTTTTATCTTGGCATTGTATTGGAGATCTATATTAAGGAAGTTTTTGCTGTGTTTTCTCTCCCATGAGGGTTTCCCAGGATAAAATGATATGCACCTTGTGATTGTGTTTCTCTCAATGATCCTGCTTATGCTATTATTGTATAGTAAATTGAAAAGAACTTAAAAGAAACTCTAAATTTAGCACTCGATACCTCGTTAGAAAGGTATAGATGAGGAGTGCACATTTATTTTTACCTAAAATATTCCTTTGACCAAATGTTCGACGTTGTCGAGCCAAAAAAATGTTGTTTAGGGCCTCAAAACGACCTCGAAATTTTGGGACACAAAAAACTATAGAAAAAAACCGCAAAGATGGAAACTATATTTTGATCCAATGGAATAGGTGGGAGGCCATTGATGTCGACTTGGATCACTGTCAACATGAGGTAAAATCATCTCAATACTGTAGACCAGGGAACATATACATACCTTGCCCCTAATATTCATGCTTGTCGAATATGTAGTTATATAGTTAGAAAATGGTCAGAATACTTCTAAGGGAATTAACATTGAAGATAAATACCGTTAAAGTGGAAACAATCATCAAAACCTCAAATTATTAATCTTACCCACTCGTGAAGAAAAGATCCAATGACCAACTTGATAACCAAAGAAATTTCGGTAGCTTGAAGACTATAACTTAAAGGTTTAAATTATGACATGATCGAATTTGAGTTTGAAGTTCCCTTTTGGAAGTTTAGGTTCCTTTTTAAAACTATTTTGGCAAAGAATTGAAATTTTAGTTGAAAAATTCCCTTTGAGAACATTTGGATTTATTTTGAACAATGGGAACATGAACTTAATCTTAATTTGCTTATTGTAGTAGAAATGCTTTTAATCTTAGTGGTAGAACACCTTACAATTTTTTTTTCCATGGAGGATTGTTTTGCATATTGTGATCTACTAATTAAACCTTGGAAACACCTTGAAAACAAATTTTGCTTATATTTTACTTATAATAAGACATTGGTTTGTTTTTATGAGGAAGGGTGTTTTGAAACACTTGAAAATGGTCTCTTGTGGATTTTTTTTTTAAAGAATTGGATGTCATAATAGTATTGAACAATGAAAATAGGAATATAGACCTCAACCTTTATATTGGTGGTTGTTTCCATATCTTCAAGCCACTTAAAACTTTGAAACAAACATTTCGAAACAATGTGAATAGAAAGAAGAGATTGAAATATTGGTGGTTGTTTCCATATCTTCAAGCCACTTAAAACTTTGAAACAAACATTTCGAACAATGTGAATAGAAAGAAGCGATTGAAAGCAAGACAAAAATTCAATGAAATGGAAAATGAAGGATATATGATAAATAAACTTTATTAAAATGTATGACACCTTTATTGTAATTTTATAGTACAACTCAATGCATGCTCAACAAAAGAGGGTCATAGTTTAAGAGATAAATATAGAAGATAAAATACTTTCATAGCCTTAAGTTGTTATTAAAAACTATGAATATGCCACTTTGTATACACATGATTCGTATAAAATAAAAGAGGGTCATAGTTTAGGAGATAAAGATAGAAGATAAGGAATTTTTAGAGTCTCAAGTTGCTATTAAAAACTATGAATATTCAATTTTGGATACATATGATTTGTAAAAAAAAACATTGAAATTGAAGGTTTGAAACTTAATATTAAAAATTAGCATATATTGAAATGGTGGAAAGTGAATGCTAAAGGTTTTAGCTTTAGGGTTACTCACTCCAAAAGTGTTTACATGTTGATAGGAGAGCACTAGGTCTCCTATTTTTTTGGCGATTCTTTATAGACATATGGATGGCTTAGTTAGGGTGGACACTTGAACTTGGTTGGAATGTTAACATAGGACCTTTACCTAGGAGGTTATTACCTTGGTTGACATAATGATTGACTCGTTCTATGCATGCAATGGGGGAGTTGTTTTCTTGATTACGGTAGGTAACTACTTGGGAGCACGAGGGCACTTACACCTAGGACATTGAGACCATGTTATGTACACCTTGGAGGTTGGACACTTGACTTGATAATGCTTTGGTTGTGGAGAATACTTAATGGAGGTTGGTGATGGACCTGAATAAATATATTGAGGAGCATTGAATTTTAGTGACCACAGTGGCACATACTAAAGTAGCATTAGGCACATGACAGGACATGTGGCACATAATTATATGAGGAGCACTTTGCATGATGACACTAGGATAGTGGTCCATCACGAAAGAGGTAGTGTTGGACTAACATTGTGTTGGAGAGTGCACCTTCTCGGAGGAGGGTCATTGAGCCCAAAGAGGATCATGCTTAGAGGGTGTTTTACTTTGGGGGTTTGAGAAAACCTAATTTGATGAGTGTCACTCCTTATATTATAGAGAACTACATGTGGGGTTTCCTTCTTAATTACTTGTATGGATTTATTTCCTTATTTTATGTTAGCCTCCCTCACCTACTCTATATATAAAGAGAGGAGAGAAATCTTATATTTATTATCATAATTGTACTCTATTTTTTGTATTTTCTTGGGGAAGTATTATAGGAAGAAATACACTACAATTCATGAGGAAACCATAAGAGCATGTTTTTAGGGTTCATGAAAAACCATAGGAGAAGACAAGGGGAGAGAGAGAGAGACATCTTGGATGTTCTTGGAGAGATTGATCTTGTGTGATGCTAAGGTTATCTCTTGTGATTCTAGGGTGTATGTCATGTATGTAAATCCTAGTGAAATATCCTTATTTCTAAGGAAGGTGCTACCTCTCTTAACATAAATATTTTTATAATAATTTAAGAAATGAACTTGGATCCATTCTAATGAATTGTAAAATCAATGAGTAACTATCTAAGAATATCATCGGTATACTTATCAAGAGTACCAACATGAATAAAGTAAAAGAAACTCATCAATATTATTCATAGTAAAACAAATAGATCATAAAGTATCTATCTCCTTCACTTCAACAATGACCAAGCATTGATCCAAACTAGTCTCCACAATATGACTTGTCTCTCTAAGAAGAAATTGCACCCAATGATCAATTTTCCACCCAACCAATAGTATCACCTGAATTGAGTGTTGTCTCCCAATAAGGGGTCAAATTTAATGGGGTAAAAGATAAAACACATAGCACTATGGCTCACTCAAGTCACAAAATATACCAAAGGCCCAATTATAGAATTCAACAATATACTCTTAAATGCTATGAATTATGGAATTCAAAGGTCTTTCCAAGATGCTCTAAACTAAATATTTGATTTTCGAGGAATTAATTTCAACATAGGGAATACCTATATAAGTAAGTGTTTCCATATATTTTGAGCACATATTCATGTAAAACTCGTATAAATTAAATTAACTAATTACATTTCCTAGTACATCTTATTACGTACTTATTGAATTCACAATTTTCTTCTTCCTTTAAGATTCATCTTAGTCCCTTCACCTTTTAAAATATATGGGATGGGATGTACAACGAAGTGGTGATAGAAAATAACAGGGCATAAAGTTTTCTATGTACATCAAGAAACAAAATTGATCTTGTCTTTGAAGAAGTATGGTCATGCAAACAACTTTGATAATCTCAACTAATATCAAAAAGTTTAAATTAAATATATATAGACAACCTTGTAACAAAAGTTATGGTTACACCAAAAGTTACGGTTACATCGAAAGACTATGTGTTCGACTTGGGGACATTGAAAAACTTTGTGCTTTGCATCACATAGAATTTTGGACTAATCTTATTCAAAGAGAGGTGGAAAATAATAAGAATCATCCTCACTAGTATGAACAACAAAAAGATAAGTTGGAACATTGTTAAGACATGCTCATGGAAATTTTAATGATGACTAGGTGTGAGTTGCAAGACGCTAGATAACAATCAATGATTATACATGTGTTTCTAAAAGGGATTGAGTTGCAAGTGGCAAGATTGTGTAATGCAATGTGCCATGTGAATGAGTAATGAGGTGTGCATCTATGTGGCAAAGATCAAGGAAAAGTTTTAGAGTCTATTTAAAGTTCTAACATACTTACCTAAATATATTTTAAAGATTTAACTACTTAATATACTAATAAGTGATTATGTAATGTGATAGTTGAAATTTAGGTTAGGTAATTATAAAGATCACATTTTGTTAGAGTAAGAATTCAAACTTATTAACCAATATCATGCTATAGATATATTATTTACATACAAAAATAAAATATATATATAAAAATACGTGTAATGATCTAGGTGGATATCGGTGGCCACCCACCTATTCCACTGACTAATAACACAACTTTTCATATGGCAGTTTTCTATGGTTTTTTCAGGCCCATAAATTCTTGGGATGTTTTGAGGCTGTAAATGATGTTTTCTATCTACTTGGCATTCATAATGTGTACTCCTTGGCTAGACCTTTCCAAAAGTATATTGAGCGCCCCAAACGAAGATCATATGCAAAATTTATGCCCTCGATAAGTTGACATATCAACTACCCCCATCGGGGCCCACAAACCTTTTGGCATTTCATATTCTGGGGTCAGGTTTTTGGATGTAATTTTAGGTTTTCTCATTAATGATTTATGTTAAAAAGTCCTTTTGAGTGTCATTGTAAATTTTTTTTATTGCAAATGTGCAGAACTATCACATCTCTTCTCATAGATAAGCTACCACCATTCTAACAAGTTCATTTCACTCTACATTTTTTTACAGTTCCTGTCCATTTGTTCAGTAATAGAAATTGTGTATTATTGTATCTTTGTGTTTCTTGCAATATCTCTGTATGTTTCATTGTTATATATTTGCCTTCATTTTGTTCTCAACATAATACAGATCAATGGTATCAGAGCAGTCTTCTCCTTATCATTTCTTAGTGCGTGTCACCAACGAGGTGATGGTATAGATAGTTGGGTCTCAAGCTAGTTTCTCTTGAGGAAAACTTCTCTTGCGAGCCCAAGTGACCTCCAATGGTGGAAGAAAAGAGAGATGAAGGAGCAAAAAATCCTATTAAGTTGTTGCTCGCATAAGTCCTCATGCAATAAAGGAATGAGATGATGGATAATTTTCCCAAATCATTCGAAAATTGCCGACAACAATAGATGCAACTGCGTCGAGCGACCACTTTGGAGGTGTTTCCCCCTTCAATGTATAAGTTAATTTTGATATTCTCGTATTTTAAGGTTAGATAGATGCAGATGCCTTAGAAAAGTGGTTAAATCTACTAGAAGGTTATTTATTTGTCCATACTTTTTCCAATAGGGAAAATATCACCTTTGTGCTCCTTAAGATTGTCCCCTATGTCAAATATTGGTGGGAGACTTTGAGCAAAACTCCACAAAGGAGTCTAGAATATTTGGGGTTGAGCCCACTTGGGACTCTTCTATAGATGCCATCAAGGAACAATATTACCATGTTGGAAACTATGATGACCAATACATGAGATGGACCACACTGCATCAAGAGAGGAACCAACCAATGCCGGAGTTCACAAATACCTTCCATACCTTTTGCACCAAGCTTGGTATCAAAGACTTCAAATGACATTTGTTTCTAAGATATTGTGGGGGTCTACATAGGTACAACCAAAGAAACATGGAGATTTTGGACATCTTGTCACTGAGATCCTCTTATCGGTATGGTGTCAAAATAGAGCATAAATTTAAGCAGTGGAATAAGTGGGATTTCAGGTCTACAAATCCACAATAACAAAAGTATGGTAAAGGTGCCCCTAACTCACATAAAAATCAACCTCAAGACAACCAGTCCAAGCTGCAGGAAAATAAGGGTAACAAGAAGACGAAGAAGGACATTGGAAAGTGGTCCGACTTCCACAAAATACCTTGGTACAACATAGATGAATGTTTCTCAAAACAATCATTGGTGGTTGAGCTCAAAGAAAACGAGTCGATCCCTGACTCAGAATCTGGTTTAGAAAATAATAAAAGGAAACAGATCATCGATGTAGAACCCATTGCTACCATCACGACCGCAACAATCCAACTAGAAGAACCAGAGGAGCCCGAGGAGGGGGAGTGCCTCTTCCATTCATAGATGTGGGTGAAGGGGGACCCACTACATTTCATTGTTGATAGTGGAATCCAAAAGAACCTAATCGCAACAGAGGTCGTCAAGCAGTTGGATTTTTCGACAACACCACTCCCACAACCATACAACATTGGGTGGCTTTGCCAGGACAAGATCTCCATGTCAACCAACAACGACGTATGTCCTACAACATCAAGCCCTTCAAGGATGAAGTATTTTGTGATGTTTCCCCACTGGAAGTTTGTGATGTTCTTTCAGTCCAACGATATATGTGGAAGTGTCATGTTGTTTATGAGTCTTGACCTCAAAGTGTCATTGTTAATCTGGGGGGTCATCTCTACAAGGTACCAGAGGTAGTTCCTACTACTATCACGACAAAACAGGGTCACAAAACATCTCTCATACAACAAAGTTTAGCCTCTTCACAATCTGATCAGAAGGTGAACAGAAGGACACTACAACCAGTAGAGCCTCGGCCCAAGATCATTATATCCAATGGAAATAGGTCGACAAGATTGTAGAAGATAATCTTGCTTCACCTATGAGGGTGTCTCTACAGTTCTCAGTCAATCCAAGCTATAACACATCCTTTCATATCTCTATTAGCCACAACAATTTTCAGGCGTGCTTGGGGTTCCAACCATTATCCCCCATTGATATAAATTTTCATGCTACATCTTCACTGGTAGAGTCCTCTCACACTCATACCAAGACAGATCATGCAGCTAGATTGGTTGAATGGATCCAACCCCTCCAACCATAGGATCATGACATCCTTCAACAAGCTAATGACAAGTACAATCAAAACAATTTCTTTAACAAAGTAAGTGGCTCACCAAGGTTCAAATTCAACAAAAGCTTCCCCATATCCCACAGGAACTTGATGCAATGGGGACCATTTCTTCCTGGGGGGGTGGGGGGGGTGGGGGTGATCTAGGTGGATATCGGTGGCCACCCACCTATTCCTCTAGCTCACAACACAACTTTCCATATTGACAATTTTCTATGGTTTTTTTGGGGTTCATAAATTCTGAGGTTGTTTTGAAGCCCTAAACAATAGTTTCTATCTACTTGGCCATTCATAATGTGAACTCCTCAGCTAGATCTTTCCAACAATATACGGAGCTCCCAAAACGAAGATCATATACAAAAGTTACGCCCTCGGGAAGTTGACATATCAACTACCCCCATAGGGGCCCACAAACCTTTTGGCATTTCATCTTCCAGGGTTAAGTTTTTTGATGTTTCATGTTTTCTCATTAATGCTTTATGTTAAAAAGATCCTTCAAACATCATTGTAAACACATATTTTTGTGAATGCGTGTAGCCATCATATCTCTTCTCTAGGATAAGCTACCACCATTCTAGCAAGTTCATTTCGCTCTGCATTTTTTACAATTATTGTACATTTCATTCATTAATAGAAATTGTGTATTAATATATCTCTTTGTTTCTTACAATATCTCTGTATGTTTCCTTGTTATATCTTTACCTTCATTCCGTTATCAACATAATCCAAATCATGTAAGTAAAGGATCAACTCATTAACACTCAATTATAAATTCAATGAAATAGTACACAACCTTTTGCCGGGACTAATAAAAGTCAATTGGAAAGAGTAAATTGCCTTAATGTCCAATGTAGAATGTGGAAATATCCTCTTCCAAGTGGTCTATTCTCAAAGTACATTTCCAAACAAAGGAAAATGGACTATGGTTAAAGAGTGGTATACGAATATTAATCTTCTAGATTTGAGATCGCAAAATTTCTATGTTATATTAATATTAGATTAAATTATATTAATAATTTTAAAATATGCTAATATTAGAGGACAAATAAAGTTGAGTTTTTCTTTTGTATCAACTGGATCGAGGGAATTGGTATTTAGGTAAAATCTCGCTTGTATGATTGAGAATAAAGTTTAGTTAATTCATTAGTGAATAACAACTTGTTAACTCAGGATTTGGTATCATGTAGTTTTCCATTGACATGAGACAAAGGTGTCAAATATAACTGACTTGGTTTTCTTATCTTTCAATTATTTATATATATATATATAATTATTTAATAGATATAAAATTTATTATTATTATATTTTTATTTTTATATAATATATTAAAAAATACCAAATTGAAACCTCGAAAACATGAGCTGTTGGAGTGCCCGTTATACACGGTCAAATTTCTGGCAATAGCGTATCTGGGCGCACAGATTGTTAGACTCCATAATTGATATTAACTGATAGATCGTATCGTTATTTTACATGTCGAAATCTAGTATATCTATTGAATGTTATATTTATTGAGCATTGGATTCTTAAAACATCCGCCGCCAGATGTGGGGATTGTGGATAGAGGTTGTTGAGCTGTTGAAGAGAGAATTTCTCGGAATTAAAGGAGGCATGAGGTGCATCGCCTTGTATTTATGGGTTGGCCAACCTGTTATTCTGAACTCGATGGAGAAATGGTGCTTCTCCTTCTATGGAAGTTCGTGGAGCAGAATAATGTCAAGGATTGATTCAAGTCTGGTGGTGCTGAGATATTTGAAGAACTGGTTTCCTCCTCACATTATAGAGTGTTTCCCAACCTGATTGAGTTTGACAATGATCCACCTGCACCAAATGCAAGAGAGCCACCCATGGAGGTAAAATCATCTTAATAATGCAGACCAGGTAACATGCACATACCCTGCCCACAATCTTCATACATGTCGAATTTTCCAGGTAACATGCACATACCCTGCCCACAATCTTCATACATGTCGAATTTCTATTTCTACAATTAGAAAATGATCAGAATGCTTCTAAGGTAATTAGGATTGAATTAGATAAGACCGTTGAAATTCACAAAATCACCCAAACCTCAAATTATTAATTTTACCCACCTGTGAAGCAAAGATCCAGTGACCAACCTGGTAGCTTGAAGACTGTAACTTAAAGGCTTAAATTATGACCTGATCGAGTTTGAGTTCGAAGTTCCTTTTTAGAAGTTTTGGTTCATTTTCAAAACTATTCCCAATAGGCGTTGCAAGAGTTAATCATCTACAAAACTAAGACGAAGCCATCTTATTATGTACTTACTAAAATTCATTAGTGTTTATCCCTAATATGTTCACCTATCAATGAAGTTATGACTATATATATACACACCAATGAGTGAGAGTTATGACTATATATATACACCAATGAGTGAGTAGGGATATAAGGTAGTGCAATGAATATGAATGAGTGAGTAGGGATATAAGGTAGTGCAATGAGTATGAACATATGAATAAGCAGTAAGGATATGCTCACTACTACGATATAGAGGTGGTTAAACACAGATTGTGCCAAGGAAAACTAAAGAGTTACAATGGGAGAGAAAATGACAGGTACATGGCCGTTATGATGGTTACCAGAATAATTGAGAAAAGCTAAGAATTAGATTGAGCAGTTTAAGCATACACAATTTCCTTCTTCTTTTGAGACATGCCTCTTAGTCCCTTGACCTTATCAAATATATAGGATGTACAACTAAGTGGTGATAGCAAAGGGTATGTCGTTTTCTATGTGAATTAAGAAACAAAATATATCTTATCTTTGAAAAAGCATGGTTATGGAAACAGTTTTGTATGGGTGTGGGTAATATTATCAATAATTTCAATTAATATTAATACTTTTATATGTTCAAAAAAATTAAGTTACATTATATATATTTTTAATGACCTTGTAACATCAATAGAGTATGCATTGGGCTTGGGGCATTATAAAAATTTTGTGATTTGCATCATGTAGAATTTTGGAGTAATCTTCTTTAAAGAGTGCTAGGAGATTTACCATGAAAAAAACACTACAATTCTATTAAGACATGTACATGGAGGCCTAGGCCTACCATGAAAAAGACATTGCAACTCTATTAAGACATGCTTATGGATTTTTTTAACGATAACCAAGATTGAGTTGCAAGATGTTAGATAAGAATCTATCATGATACATGTGTTGTTAAGAGGGATTGAGTTGTATGTGGCAAGATTGTGTAATGTAGTGTGCCATGTGAATGAAGTGTGCATGTATGTGGCAAAGATCATGAAAAAATTGTATAGTCTATTTAAAGGCCTGAGAGACTTACCTTGATATATTTAAAAATTTGGCATACTAATAAATTATTATATAATGTCATAGTTAAAACTTAGATTATTCAAGTATGAAGATCACATTTTGTTAGAGCTAAGGAATAAGGTCTAAAACTTATTGGCCAATAACACATTGTGTGTGCATAGTTTCTCTTATGTACACGAATAAACAATACAAAAAAAAGAGCAAAGGATTAGCCCACAATTGTGTATACAATGCAATAGTACATGGCCTTAGACAAAGACTAATAAAAATCAATTGAAAAGAATAAAATATCTTAATTTTCATTGTATGAGTATCTTCTTCTTACTCAAAGAGTGGGATATAAATATTATTCTTCTAGACTTGAAATCACAAGCTCTTTATGTTTTATTAATATTTGTTTAAATTATTGTTATTAATTTTTAAAGCTAACAATATTAGTGGACAAACAAAGTTTGGTTAATTCATTATTGAATGACAACTTATTAGAATCAAGTGGCTATGTCCCTGCCTTAAAGTTAATTTACCCGGAAAAATTAAAATTTATTTGTTGAGTTAATTAAAATTTAATTTACCCGTAAAGATTATCCTCAGCTTAATTGTATCATGGACAAGTGCAAAATATGCTCAGATACATTAATTTAATACCATTTAAACTAAATAGTTAACTGACCTCCCTGTCGATCCAAATGTTTTGGTGTAATGGGATGAAAAAGACATCACAATAGCCAAAGAAAACACAACCACAACCAAATTAGTTTGTGACAATGCCATAGCCAAACAAGACATTGCTACAGCCAAATTCATTTGTGGCAATGTCATAGCTAAAGAATACATCGCCAAAACCAAATTCTATCGGTGCTTTCTTTTTATTTACTTTTCAACATTGTAGTTTCTCTTAATCTTGTTCATGTTCTGCTATTTTTACTAATTAAATATATTTTAAAAATGAATATTTATTACAATACAAATAAAAATAAATGGAATATTTATTATTAGCAAGAACTATTTCTATTTTGATGCTTTTTTAGGGATAAACATAAATATATTTCTTTTCCCCTCTACTTTCGCTTTTCGGTTGCTTTGCTTAGTCATTTTTCAGAAAATGTCTAGGTGCGTGGGTTGGTGGACTCATGGGTTCACATAACCGTCCAGTAAAAACATTGAATCTCGACGTATTTTCAGGGCAATGGGGCCTCTTTACCTATTTGTCTTCATCTAGCTCTATTCTTATTGCTTATAATAATGACAACTGTTACTATATCATTAAGATTGTTAATAATCATTTAATAATCTCATTATTTTCTTAATACAAGTGGTAGACGAGGCATTTTCAATTGACATGGTTATTTGATCTCGTCCATATAATGTTTCATTTTTCCGGCCCTCAGTCCAAGTCAAATGTTTAGACTTCTGTAGGCGGGTGAAGGGATGCGAAAATAAAGATACCTAGGAAGCTTCCCCTCGCCTTTTATATCAACACGGGCTCAATGAAACCATAAGATTAGTTTTTCTCTATCGAGGTTATGTCTTAGAACATTGGCGACGTGTCTCGTGGATAACTGTTGTAGCACATATATTTAATGACATTATAGGAACTACTTCTTTCTTCCAAGGATTTTATGATTGAAATTTGTCAAAACACGAGTCCAACCGATGACTTCCTCATTCCATACTTAACCACTTTTTCGATCACGGGTTCCCGAGCTAGCAGGCTCAAAATTGCGCTTCTATTGTTCTGTGTCCTCCAAAAACCACCTGTAGTTCTGAAATATACAAAGGCTTCCTCATTTTGTATATCGCGGGACTTTGGGTGTTGTTTGGAGGACAAAGAACAATAGAAGTGCAATTTTGAGCCCACCATGCCAGGAACCCGCGATTGAAAAAGTGGCTAAGTATGGAATGTTGAAGAAAGGTATCATCATTACAGCTGAACTTAGTTATGTAGATTCATTACCATTATATCCGTAATTAGTTCCCTATATAGTGTAAGATCTCAGTATGAATGAATAGGCATACATATAGGTCTCATATTCTAATCAAATCAATACAAGTGGAATCATACTACTTACAATACGGATAAAGCTCAACCCTGGAGAACAGAGTTGTATAAGATAAGCTATAGGTCAATGTTCTTTGGATGTGTACAAAGTTTTGGTGATCAGAGTATCAGTATCATAAAGCTATGTAACACCAATATAGAGAAGCTTTACCATATCTCTACATGATGGCTATTGTATAACCTTATAGATAGCCAAATTCCAATAAATATATAGAAACCTGAATCTCAATTCTTCCAACTATAGGGCGTGCGACGATGAAGGATGCTTCTGCTGAAAGGTCAAGGGCATTTTCTAATGATAACTATGGGGAGCCAATTGGGTTAGGTTGGTCTCCTCCTTCCTATCAATACAAATATCCATCGGTTCGTTAAACCACTCTTAGGCCAGGCAGGTGTTTCAACCCATACTTTTTCTTTTTGACTGCTTGCAGAGAAGATGCTGGTATTCCTACCTAAGGCCTTTCAAAGTGTTAAATGTAAGAACCACTGAGATGTACTAGCTATGGTATATCGAGGAATGAAGTTGGAAAACACCCATACCCAATGCACCCACAACGTTATTTATCGAGGATCTCCAGTACAAGGGTTAAGATCAGATCTTCATTTTACATCTTATGGGACAACCAACTTAAAAACCACTCACGAGACGGAGCGAATTGCCCAGTGA
Organism: Picea mariana; assembly: GCA_032191745.1. Classification (NCBI taxonomy): domain Eukaryota; kingdom Viridiplantae; phylum Streptophyta; class Pinopsida; order Pinales; family Pinaceae; genus Picea; species Picea mariana. The sequence goes on from JASDQU010103810.1 coordinate 240,729, forward strand.
GAGAGACAACAAATAGCGTATAAAGAGAGATAGCATAGCTCCCTCTTCTGGGTGGTCAAGCAACAAACATTAGTGTTGGTCGAGATCTAAATTATCAATCATAAATTGTGTTTGCATTTGAAGTATACATACACCTAACCATGTTCTTGAATGCCATTTGAATTCCAAACTAGCCATCCATACCATATAATATTTATAATATTTGATTATATTTATTAGAAAAAACCATATAAATCCCCCACCATAGTTCACATTAAATATTATTTTAATTTCTTTCTCAAAAGCCTGAAGCCTAAGTTTGATATGGTAAAATATTTACCCATTATCAAATAAATTTAAGACTTTAGTAAGTCAATATTTCCTTCACGGTGGCTAAGATTTCCAATATTTCCATCAATAAAACTAATAAATCCATGTTGTACATCCAAAGTGGTATAGGATCTTATGAAAGTGGTTTTTAAATGTTCTTGGACCTCTAAAATAAACCAAACCCTAACACGTGTTTTCAAAATGGTATGGCAGTATCGATGGTGAGGTCAAAAATAAAAACCCAATGCATTTTTCCTCCAAAATCAGTGAAAACCATCGGTTAAAGGGACATGTGCATGGATCGTGATTGAAATTTGTGAAAACACGAGTCCGACCGACGACTTCCTCATTCCATAGTTAGCCACTTTTTCGATTGTGGGTTCCCGGGCTGGCGGGCTCAAAATTGTGCTTCTATTGTTCTGTGTCCTCCAAACAACACCCAGAGGTCCATGATATACAAAGGCTTCCTCAATTTATATATCATGGAACTCCGAGTGTTGTTTGGAGGACACGGAACAATAGAAGCGTAATTTTGACCCCGCCAGCCTAGGAACCCACGATTGAAAAAGTGGCTAAGTATGGAATGTTGAAGAAAGGTATTATCATTACAGCTAAGCTTAGTTATGTAGATCTATTACCATTATATCCGTAATTAGTGCCCTATACAGTGTAATATCTCAGTATGAATGAATAGGCATACATATAGGTCTCATATTCTAAGCAAATCAATACAAGTGGAATCATACTACTTACAATACAGATAAAGCTCAAGCCTGGAGAACATAGTTGTATAAGATAAGCTATAGGTCAATGTTATTTGGATTTGTACAAAGTTGTGGTGATCATAGTATTAGTCTCATAAAGCTATGTAACACTGATATAGAGAAGCTTTACCATATCTCTACATGATGGCTATTGTATAACCCTATAGATAGCCAAATCTGAATAAAAATACGGAAACCTCAATCTCAATTCTTCCAACTATAGGGCGAGAGACGATGAAGGATTCTTCTACTAAAAGGTCAAGGATGTTTTCTAATGAGAAATACGGGGAGCCGATTGGGTTAGGCTGGTCTCCTCCTTCCTATAAATACAAATATCTAGCGGTTCATTAAACCGCTCTTAGGCCAAGCAGGTGGTTCAACCCATACTTTTTCTTTGTGATTGCTTGCAGAGCAGCTGTTGGTATTCCTACCTAAGGCATTTCAAAGTGTTAAATGTAAGAACCACTGAGATGTACTAGCTATGGTAGATCGGGGAATGAAGTTGGAAAATGCCCATACCCAGTGCACCCACAACATTATGTATCAGGGATCTCCAGTACAAGGGTTAAGATCAGATTTTCATTTTACATCTTACGAGACAACCAGCTTAAAAACCACTCACGAGATAGAGCAAATTTCTTAGTGAGAGAGACAACAAATAACATATAAAGAGAGATAGCATAGCTCCCTCTTCTGGGCAGTCAAGCAACAAACATTAGTGCTGGTCGAGATCTAGAGATACCATTTCTTAAAGGATACTATTTGATAGGGGAGTGTAAAAGGAGAAGCACCTAGTAGGGATTGATCCCATTTTGGAACACCATTTCATCGACAACTTGGAGAGCAGGTGTCTCCCCCAAATAATGAGTAAGTTGATGATGGCACCCCGGGGGAGGTTTAAAGTTTTCCATAGGGTTTAGGATTGGTTCAGTGGTCATTTGATTCTTGGGTGTGCGTGTATGGGCTAAACATTGCTATCTACTTTCTCTTCCTACAATAAAACTAAACAACAAAAAGAGAGTGGTGTATATACTATATGTATTAACATGTCGCAATGGACCCCAGGTTCAGTTGCCCGATTAATGCATTAGGGAACTGCATGCAGAACCCACATACATGAACCATCCTTGGGAAAAGAGGCATGTGGATATGCATAACAACCTACTCTTACCTCTACCTTAGATGCCTATGCCTGCCCCTAGGTATGCCTTTGTTTCTCCTGTCTATGTGAAAATGATAGGATTGAGATAACCTACCAGCCAGGAGACCCCTTCTTGCAATGCCTTATCTAACTTGTAAGGGAAGATGATGTTGTGGAATTAACTTAGAGCCATGAGGATGAGCAAGATATACTGTAACTGCTTAATGAAGCTTAATCAAATCTATGATAAGGTTGAAATARTTGGAGAGGAGGTCAAGGGTGAAGAGTTAGTAACCATAGCACTAAATGGGTTCTCCTCTTCTTGGAAACCCTTTTTCCAAGGTGTTTGTGCCTATGAAAAATTTCCCACCTATTTCATTTGTCTTAAGCCAAAATTATCCTATCAATCCCAATTCCATACGYTCTGCTCATTAGAGCTTGAAATTATGCTTTGAACCCCTGCACTGAGGATGCGCAAGCAGGCAAGACCAAAGGGTGAGGAACTGAGTGCTTAAGTTTATGTCTTTCCTTGGCTTTATTCTCTAGTGGGTTATGYAGCTTGTAAGGTTCAGAAGCRGGCGAATGAGATGCGCAACCAAACATAAAGAACCTGTTTTTCATAATTGCACCTAGACTAGGCTAGGCATACCACCTACCGTAACTCACTTACTTGCCCTGCCATGCCTACCCCCAGAGTCTCCCGTGTTCCCACATACCAGAGTCAACTTCACCGCATACCCGATTACCATTGCAACATGTCACATCCACCCAACACGCATAGTACGGGAACGGTAGGTAGATACAACGGGTAAAAAATTTTTTGGAGGATCCAGCCAACAACCAGATCATGTGGCAATAATGAATGCAGATAGGGAATCCTCAGTCATACTCGAAGCTAATAGATTAAAAATGCCTATCGTATCTTTGGTGGATTTGATCTCGATATGGAACCTAGAGGATCTTGGCTGAGATGTGGGTTCACCTACTGGGAGGTAAACTGTCATCTCTAACTATTGTTACTCAGATTTCGAGATAACAGGACCGCATCTATCTCTTTCACCTCTTCCACCCGAATCCTTATTGACCACTTCCCTATCGACATGCATTGAAGGAGGGACGGGAAAGAAACAAACCGACCTTGCACAGGCACTAACGGGAGAAGGACATGGAAGATTCTCGGCTGACTGGAGAGCCAAGAGAGGCAATACAAAGTAGAGCTCACCCAACAATATCTAGGACAGAAAGAGGGATGTGGAAAAGGCTTCCAGTTGCAGAGGACATGTTTCCATGCTTCAATTTCTTGGTTGCTCCTTTTGCTTTAATAGCTCGAGGGATCATGCATGCAAATTATAGCTGGATGGAGCAGCCATAGCACGTGCTAAGGTATCCTTCATCCAAACTATAGCTGGACAGTGCATCTATAGTGGGTGGACACCGCAACAACAAACATAATAATATCTATAATTAACGAAACTTAGGATAAATTTAGCTAGCAGAAAATGCTAAGACAAACTTTCAAACTAATGCTAAGTAAGAGT
>JASDQU010103810.1:244500-259403 GCA_032191745.1 Picea mariana
CAGCCATAGCACGTGCTAAGGTATCCTTCATCCAAACTATAGCTGGACAGTGCATCTATAGTGGGTGGACACCGCAACAACAAACATAATAATATCTATAATTAACGAAACTTAGGATAAATTTAGCTAGCAGAAAATGCTAAGACAAACTTTCAAACTAATGCTAAGTAAGAGTCTAGAATTAATCCACCTTCGAGCAATGCATAAGAAAATATATGCATGTTAATCCAAGATCTTCATGAATAATATGGGGCTGTGCCTCGAGATGAGGCCAAATAAGACCTCAAAATTTTCTATTGGTCAAGAAATATGTTTGAAAGTATTTGATAGGTACACAAAAAGTGCTACAATGAAAAACTTTGCATAAGTATCTGAATTATACATCGAAATGTGTGTAAGGGATGGAAAATCGATCGCTATAGTCCCTACTGCCTCAAGGCAGGGACTAATAAGATAAAATTGCTATTATCTTTTGACATTTTTAATATACTAAATTTTTATTTAATCAAACTTTTATTTAAATATAATTTTGTACTTTATTATACATATTATTAATATCCATGTAAATCCATATGCTTAAAAGATTTTGAGTTAAGATAGGTCTCCTAATGAAGTGTGTGTATGTTTGTGTGTATTTGGTAACGTGGGTTGATAAAAAATGATGAGACATGGTGCCAAATAAAATTACTTGGTTTTCTCATCTTCTGATAATGTGTGGATCTTGATAAACTATATTGACATTGTTTATTGTGACATGTTTTTTGGTCATCATCTTATCACAACACACATAATCAAATTTCTCATCATTTTAATTTTTAAAATATTGGTTGAATTATTATTATTATTATTATTATTGATTTAAAGTTAAGTAAAATTTTAGATATATAATTACATTACACATGAGCTTATGGAAATTTGGATAGGACTATATTTAGAATTTTTATCTATTCAAAATTAAACAAATTAGCTTCACCATAAACAAAATTATTTAGTATATTTAAATTTTATGTTAAACTCTTCTTAAATTTAAATAAGAAAATGATATTTTACTAAACACTTAAATCATCCATTTTTAGTCACTTTCTCAAAAATTCCATCTATCTAAAAGCTCTAAATTAGATTAAATGGTCACTTATATTGCATTTTTTTGAAAACTCATCACTAAGAAGATTGCAATTTCAAGAATCCAATCCATATATAAACTCTAAATTAGATTGAATGGACACTGATATTGCAATTTCTCTAAAAACTCTAAATTGTTAAGGAAAATAAGATAATTACATCCTCAATTAGTTTTTCTATGGTTACAAGGAGTTGGTGAGTTAAATTAACGTTCTGTAACTTCTTTGTAACTATTGTAACTATATTTTTACCTTTTAATATACCACAGTTCAATGGTGTTATGTGTTGGAGCATCAGTTCCAAACCAATATGTCTATGTGTATACGTTTACATGGTATCAAAGCGGGTATGGGCCCTACTACCTCACAGAGGGCCTAGGATCCCGAAGATATGAAAGCTTGAGTAGAGTGGATCGTCAGTGTGGAGCGATAAATTAAGAAGGGGTAGCATTATGTAAAAGAATACGCAGAGACAGATGGTGCAATGCACACAACACTTTGATTTGTATTGTATATTAATATGAACATTATAGTTACATAATATAGTTACAAATAAGTTACAGAGGTTAGTATAACTTACCAACTCCTGTAATCGAACAAGCTAATTAACGAAGGATGTAATTAGCTTATTTTCCTTAACACTCCCCCTTAATTACATCCACTAATAGCATTAACTAAAAAACTATCACTAGCTTCCCTTAGACTTTCACTATGGGCTTCATTTTTTATGGCTTACAATACATTGAGGAAGAGTCACCATGTCTGCAAGAGGACAAAGGTTTCTAACGAGAAGAAGCTGCAAGATTTTTTATTATTTTTAATTCAAATGTCATTATCTTAATTTTAAAAGATTAATTTGAAGCGGACCAAGAGAATTTTGTTGGCATGTGCAGTAACAATATGATTTAAAAAGTCAATGTGAAAACATGTTAGAAGAAGAGAGTGTAGTACAGAACAGTCAAGCCACTGCAAAGAAGTCAAAGCCAAGAAGTTGCAAAGACGTAAGCATAGAAAATTCGAAGATGTGAGAAGCTACGAAGCCACGAAGACATAAAAAGCAGAGAAGCTGCATTAATTTAATCAAAAGAGGACATGAGTTTTATTTTAATTGTAGCAGAGACTGAATGCAACAAAAATTTTGGTTTTTAGTCACCAACAAATATAATAATCCATTATGAAGTCGTGGAGAGAAGGCATTGATAAGAGATCATGTGAGAAATGAAGCAAGATGACTACCCATACATGAAATGTTGTAATTTGGGGGTGCATGATCAGTTGTACTCAACACCCGAGAGAGTTTTTGGTCCTTGGTGTTATTGTCTAGCCATAGGAAAGTTGATCTCCCCAAGTTTTTTGTAAGCCCTGTTATTCAAGCATACATGTAGTGTTGTAGCACATGGTGTATCCCTCTCATGCATAGAGAGGATGTGGCGTCAAGTTGTGGAATGAACCACTAGATTAGGTACGAGGGTGTTAGGTGTACTCATATGCTAGCTTGATGTTGAATCAGAAAAGTTGGATCTTTGATTAAAAGGGGGAATGTGAGATGTTGTAATCTCAGAATGTGAGATGGTTAGGACCAAGTTATGGTTAAGGGAATCTTAGAGTGTGAGATGGTTAGGATCAATTTATGATTAAGGGGGAGTCTAATGTATTGTATACCATCAAAGATGAAGTCCAAGGGAAACTGGTGATAGTTTTTTAGTTAATGTTATTAGCGGATGCAATTAAGAGGGATTGTTAAGGAAAATAAGTTAATTACACCCTCAGTTAGTTTGACTATGGTTACAGGGATTTGGTTAGTGAAACTAACATCTTGTAACTTATTTTTAACTATTGTAACTATATTTTTATCTTTTAATATACCACAGTTCAATGGTTTTTTGTGTTGGAGCATCAATTCCAAACCAATCTGTCTCTACGCATACTTTTACATAAATTACATTGAATGGTCTATGAGATTGCAATTTCAACCTTTTGAATCGATTGGGATAAATAGGGGGTCGTAGCCTCCTTCCATTTGTAGCTGGAGAATTGGGAAGTTTGTGCTTCCAATTAATGTATTCTTGACAATATATAAGAAAGAATTCCGTTGTTTTCTCCCATTTGGATTTCCATGTAAATCCCGATGTACTATGTATTTGATGTGATGCTACTTATTTTTATATGATCATGATATATTGACTGTAATCATAGATGATACATTGATGATATACCAGTATTCCAACACCTCATTCCTCCTTTAATTATGAGAAATCCTCCCTTTAATAACTCAACAACGTCTATCCACAATCTCCACATTTGGTGATTATTTTCAAAATATAATTCCCAATAAAATATTTTATTCAATAGATATTCTAGATTTCAATGATTTATTCGTTAATATCAATTATGGAGTGTAACAATCTATGCCTAGGAACGTTCATGTCAACCGTGAATGTTTTCCATATTTTTTTGGCATGTGTTTTCATGAATCACATAGTTGTAATGCTAACAATGTCAATTTGCAACTTTTTTAACTTCAAAGTGTGAATTAAAGAAATATTTGGTATAGGGTCCAACATGAAGGAAGCTACAACTCCACGAATTCTCCATCTCCAACTAGAAGGAGGCTAAAAACCCTTGATTCTCAGGCTCAAACTTGAAGGAAGCTCCAACTCCTTGTGTTGTCCGGTACCAAACGGAAGGAGGCTACAACCCCCTTTCCTTACCCGGTCCTACCTCCCTGAAATATAAGTGTATACTAATCTGTCATTACCAAAACACTGCCATTGTCACTACCACTGTCACGTCAACATGTAACATGTCAACCTGTCATTGTTTCCAACCAGTCATTGTCACTGCCATTATCACATCAACCCATAACATCAACTCGTCACTGCCATTGTCATTGTCACTGACATACCATCATCAACCTGTCACCATTGTTGATACTCAATATAAAAAAAACCAGATCCTCTCACATGGATACCATCACCAAACCATGTACATCAACCTATATCAACCATGCATAAATCATGCATTAACACCTGCACCAAATCGTGCATCAACCATGCACCAACACCTATACCAAACCATGCATCTACCATGCACCAACACTTGTACCAAACCGTGCATCAACAATGCACCATATCATGCATCAAACCTATACCATACAATCAACCATGTACAACACCAAGTACATGAACCATGTACTATACCAAGTACATCAATCATGTATCATCTCATACATCAATCATGTATGATAAATCATATACCATGAGATGTGCCTCAACCATATACCATATACCATGTACCATAACAATTAAGTTCCTCAACAAGGTACTCAAGCATGTACCAATATCACCAACATATTTCTCTAACCATGCACCATATCATCAACCATATACCTCAAATAGCATGCCAATCATCCAACCAAGTGCCAATATCATCAAGAGATGTATCTCATACATATGCTACCATATACCAAGTGTGCATCTCAATTATGTACCAACATCATAAATATATGTCTCTAATAATAAACCATAACCATGACATATACCAAACCAGATATCAAGATAGCCAAGAGTGTACTTCTAACAAGGTATCATGTCATCACCAAGGTGTACCAAACCATGTATCATCACCACTATGCATGTGCCATAACAACATAAGCATAACCCTTAAAACTTACCTTTGATCTTGTAGCTAATATGAAACTTTGTAATACTGACCTATAACCAATCCTTAGATGCCTGGCACCAACATAATCCCCAAATTTGTCTTAGCCTTGCGAGACTAAGAATTGATGTCACGCAGGGTCTCGCTTAACAAGCATTGTACAACCCATAGGGATGCCTCACAGGGATCACCCAATTAGGGTTTTTACAGAAAACCCTAGCTCTGCTATGTAATCCCGAAACTCTTTCACTTCTCACATGTCGCTACCTCATATTTCATCGTCACAAACTTGCCAAATAGATCACTAGTTCAATAGAAGATATTCAATAGAATAAGTGAGTGAATGTACTTGTGAATGACTCTTTGAGGTGTATTTCTACTTTTGCTGGGAAAATTCTTTCCTTAATCTTAGGGGCTTTTTGACTTTCTAGTTACAACCACTTTACCCTTTCATTAAACATGTATAACCAACTAGGGGCTTCTTGACCATTCTTTTGGGCTTCTAACTTCATGAGAGCATATCTCCCTAACTATGAGGAACCACGTGGCATACCACCGATCACCTAAAATGACATGATGAGGACTATTCATCCATGAGTATGTTACCTACATTTTCACTATCTTTCATGTCCTTATTCCTCAAACAACTTCGGGTCTCATGAACACACCTCTACGACTTCATGTCTACTTCATCAAATGCGCCCAACACATTTTTTGATATCAACCACTCTTGTTGACATCAATGATAACTAATTCACCATCAATCCTAATCACAACTCTCGGGTATCTCAAATTCTTCAAGGGTTGACATCAATGACAACCAATTGTCCAACATGAGGTGAATATCCTTGTATTTAAGGGTTGACCAACCTGTTACTCATTATTCAATAGAAAAATTACGCTTCTCCCTCTATGGAAGTTTTCTGCATGGAGATGGTCGTGGCACAAAACAATTTTAAGGATTGATTCAAGTTTGGTGGTGCTAGGATTTTTGAAGAAGTGGTTTCTTCCTCATATTATTGAGGTTGATAGAGAATTTCCCAACCCGATTGAGGTGGTCAATGATCCACCTGCACCAAATGCGAGTGAGCGAGCCACCCATCAAGGTAAAATCATCTTAATACTGCAGACCAAGTAACATGCACAGACCCTACCCCCAATATTCACTTGTGTCGAATTTGTAGTTCTATCATTTGAAAATTAATTAGAATGCTTCTAAGTGAATTAGGATTCAAGATAAGACCCTTGAAATTGACAAAATCACCCAAACCTCAAATTATTAATCTTACCCTCCCATGAAGCAAAGATCCAGTGATTGACCTGATAACCAAATAAATATATAAAGGGGGAGAGAGGTCTTGTATTTATTATCATCATTGTATTTTATTATTTGTATTGTCTTGGGGAAGTCTTATAGGAAGTAAGACACTATGATTCACGAGGAAACCCTAGGAGCATGACATTAGGGTTCATGAAAAATCATAGAAGAAGAAAAGGGAATAGAGAGACGTCTTTGGATGTTCTTGGAGAAATTGCTCTTGTGTGATGCTAAGGTTATCTACTGTGACGTTAAGGTTTATTCTATTCATGTAAACCCTATTGCAATAGTCCTCCTTTCCAATACGGTTCAACCTTCCTTAGCATAATTTATTTAATAAGAATTTAAGAAATCAACTTAGACCCATTCTAAACAATTCTAAAATCAATAAGTGCAACTATCTAATAATATTACCAATCTATTAATTCAGAGTAACATGAATACAATAAAAATACCCATCAATGGTATTCATAGTAGAAAAAATAGCTCATAAAGTACCTATATCCTTCACTTCAACGATGACAAACCATGGATCCAAACCAGTCTCCACAATTTGACTTGTCAATCTAGGGGAAAATTGCACCCAAGGGTCATTTTCCACCCAACAATACAATAATCTAAATTGGGTGTTGTCCCCCAAGAAGAGATCAAGTTCAATGAAGTGAGGGATAGAACAAAAAACAATCAATATATGGTTCACTCAAGTCACCAAATACACCAAGGTTTAGATATACAATTTATCAACCATAGTGTAGTGGAGAGATTCCTAGATTTATACAATCACTACTTCAAGCCCCCAATGAATACCTCTGGTTATGTAAGTATCATACACAATGGTTATTGAGTGCAAGGATCTCATTACTAGTATTTATCCTTAATAATATCCCTAGTTAGGCAAGTATCATACTAGGAAATGGTGTCCGAAGGGCCCAAAAGAAAATAAAATTGTGAGGCTCAATGAGCATTATAACCCTTGGTTAGGAGAGTACACTCCCAAAATCTATAATCCACACAGACAAAGATATGTAAACTCTCAATTTTCTCCCTCAATATCACAATATAGAATAAGGTTTTCTTGCCTAAATAGGAATAACCTCAACATCCCCTCTTGGCTACCCCCGTCACACAAGGTTTCTCTCTCTTTTCTAACTTCTCAAGAGTGTAATAGATATCCCCCAAAAATGTCTCTTGGTCTTCTCATTTCCCCAACTAAATTACACATGGGGTAGAATTAGGCTTAAGGGAATAAATACAAGTGTAATAAAGAAGGGAAAATGGTAAACTGTAACTTTTCACAATTAGGATTTTTACCCTAGTTAAATTTGGAAAACATTTTTTAAGTTTGTTCACCTTCCCAAGTCTTCTTAAGCACTGAGATTAGGTGGTCAACTTCATTGAACATGATCCCCTTTAACTTGGATGCAATTCCCAACCTTTTCATCAACATCTCAACCTAGAGAAGGTTAGCCTTTCCAACAATATTAATACACATATGAACCATCATAATCATCATGAATTGAAATTCATCATAAGAGAAGATACATTGTATATAAACATCTTGGTAATAATCAACATTCAACATTATTAATACAAATATACTCATCAAGTTCCATTTGAAAAGGGTGACCATGGAAATCATTAAGTAACACATATGATTCAACGCTCAAGATAATTCAATATTAGTAGAAGTAATCAACATGGGGATAATGAAACCAAAACATCATTTCTTTAATAACAAAACATGGAAAACATTATGTTCCTTCATGGTGGGATGGAGTGCTAGCCTATAGACTACAAGTCCCACTCTATCTAAGATTTAAAAGGGTCCACAATATCGGGGTGCCAGTTTGGCACAATCTCCCGTCCTTAAGGAACTCTTCCTGGGCCTAACTCTGATATATACACAATCTCCTATCTTGAAGTCTCTGGGAGTTCTCTTTCTGTTAGCGTAACTCTTCTGTCTATCCTGAGAAATTTTTAGATTTTTCTTTATCTAAATCACTTGTTGTTCCATTTATTTTATCATGTCGGGTCCGATTGTAATTCTGTCCCCTGGATTACTCCAGCTGATTGGAATCTTGCATTGTCTACCATAGAGAGCTTCAAAAGGGCTCATCTTCAATGACGCTTGATAACCGTTGTTGTAGGAAAATTATACCAATGGCAGGTAGTCTTCCCACTTCTTAGGCTGATGCATTACATGCATCCTTAACATGTATTCTAATATTTGGTTTACTCTTTCTGTATGTCCATCAGTTTGGGGGTGATAGGATGTGCTAAACAACAATTTAGTCTCAAAACCAACCATCAAGGATTTCCAAAAGCTTGAAGTGAATTTTGTGTCTCTGTCAGATACAATATCCCTAGGTATGCCATGCAGTCTGAATATCTCTTTCATGAATATGTTGGCAATATCTATTTCCTTGTAAGTTAATTTGACAGGAATGAAGTGAGCAGACTTGCTCAATTTTTCCACCACTACCATGATGGCATCATTCTACTTGGTTGATTTTGGTAATCCGGTGATGAAATCCATGGTGATGGTTTCCCATTTCCATTATGTAATTGGTAGAGGTTGTAACAACCCTACTGGGTGTTAGTGTTCTGCCTTAACTTGCTGGCATTCTAGACACTTAGCTAGATAGTCAGCTATGTCCTTTTTCAATCTAGGCCAATATAATTGTTTCCTAGTGGTCTGATAACTCGGGTGACCAGCATATGGTCCCTTATGTAGTTCATCCATTATGAACCTCTTCAAGTCGTCACAACTTAGAATATACAATCTATTTTTGTAGGTCAACAGGCCTTCATCAAGCATCTGATAGTCTTCATAATTTATCCCTATGGGATCTTGCTTTAGGTATGATGTCACAGTCTTGAAAAATGCATCTGTTTCTTGTGCACTCAAAAATTTCTCCTTGACATCCATTTCACGGGTGCTTACTGCTGCCAGGTTAATCATTTTCACACTTCTGCTAAGGGCATCATCCACCCAATTTTATTTTCCTTTGATGTGTTTGGTTTCAAAATCAAACTCACTAAGGAAATCCATCCACCTAGCTTGTCTGGAATTGAGCTTTGGTTGATCGAACAGGTGCCTCAACCCACAATGGTCTGTCATAAGTACAAATATCCTACCCAGGAGGTAATTCCTCCACATTATTAAAGCATGCACTATGAAAACCAACTCTAGATCATTGGTCACATAATTGATTTCATGCTCATTCAATTTTTTAGATTCGTAGCAAATTACACGCCCTTTTTGCATAAGGACTCCTTCGAGTCCTTGCTTATAGGCGTCTGTACACATGAGGAAGTCAATATTAGGGTATGAAATCTTCAACACTGGTGCATGGGTTAGAAAGTATTTTTGTTCCTAAAATCTTTCTTCACATTCTGATGTCCAAGTGAACTTAACCCCCTTTTTCTGAAGGGCAATGATTGGACAACCAATCTTGGAAAATCCTTTTATGAACCTCCTATAGTATTCTGCTAAGCCCATAAAGGATCTAATATCAGATACATCCTTTGGGGTAGGCCATTCCATGATAGATCTTATCTTGTCAGGGTCTACTGCCACTCTTTCCTCAGAAATGACATGGCCTAAGTAATGGACTTGCTTCTGGAAAAAGTCACACTTGCTAAACTTAGCGTAGAGTTGATTCTCTCTTAGTACATGTAGAACTAATTTAAGATGTTCTTCATGCTCCTCTTTCTTCTTGGAGTATATTAGGATATCATCAATGAAAACCAATACAAAAATTTCTAGGAATTTGCTGAGCACATTATTCATGAAGCACATAAAAGTGGCGGGGGCATTGGTTAATCCAAATGGCACCACCACAAATTCATAGTGACCATACCTTGTCCTGAAGGCGGTTTTGTGGATGTCTTCATCCTTGATTCGAACTTGATGGTATCCAGACCTTAAGTCAATCTTTGAGAAAATGAAGCACCCCTTAGTTGATCGAACAAGTCATCGATTCTTGGTAAGGGATACTTGTTCTTTATGTTTGTCTTATTAAGTTGTATGTAGTCTATGCACAGTCAAAGTGTGCCATATTTTTTTTTCACAAACAAGGCAGGTGCTCCCCATGGAGACACATTGAGTCGGATGTAGCCTTTTTTCATCATCTCCATCAGTTGTAACTTGATCTCAACTAGTTCTGGTGTACTCATCCTATAGGGTGTTCTAGACATTGGCACTGCTCCTGATGCAAGTTCTATCGGGAAGTCGATGTCTCTTCTCGGAGGTAGACCTGGTACCTCTTTTGGGAACACATATTTATATTCTCTTAATATGGGGTGTTCCTCTAGGTTTGGTTTTTCATCCTCAACAGATTCCAAAACCCGTATWGCATATAGGGGACATCCCTTTCTGCAATACTTTTTCATTTGAAGGGATGATATTCGTCTCACTGAGACAGGCTTCTGAATCCCTTGGAGGGTTATTTTTCTCCCTTCTTCATTTACAMATTCTAAAATTTTATGGTAACATTCCAACTTAGYTTTATAAGTTGATATCCAGTCCATACCAATCAACAGGTCATAAGACCCTAGGGGGAGTATGTTAAGGGTCGCTGGGGTGGGAAATCCATCCATAATGAATTGGCAAGTTGGTATAGCCTATGCTACTTTTCTTTTGGTTCTAGTGGCTAGTTGTACCAACCATGGCTTAACATGTCTAACTGGTTGTAGTTTACACTTCTCAACAATTTGAGGGGCCACATAACTCAAATTATAACCAGGGTTAGTTAAAATGGAAACTAGATGGTTGGTGATCATACCTTCCATCTCCACCACTGAAGCTTGGTGGTTGGATTGTTTATCATCCAAGGCTGCATAGATCTGTGGCATACTCCTAGCCACGTCATTGACTGTGGTAGCTTATTGGATGTTGTAGACTCTCCTACTGTTATGTTGTCTGTGTGGGTAATATCTCAGCAAATGTTCTTCTCCACAACCCCAACATTTCAAGGGTTCTCACTTTGGGTTATCAGTCTTTCCTGAGGTTGCTCCAAAAGGTTTATTTCCACTCTGGGAGGGGAAATTCTAATGATACACACTTTTAGTAGGAAGGCTCATCCTAGATTTCTTCCCATATTTCTTAAATCTTGAGGATTTAAACCCCTTCTTCTTGAATCTTGAGCTACTCTTCTTCTTCCAATCCTTGTGAGGTTCAGTCTGATTCCCGAATTGTTCATAACAATACCTTGCCTCTCGGATAGTATCTTATAAGGTGTTTGGCTCGTCAAACTCAATCCTGTTCCGGTAGGACTGAGGTAACCCACTAATAAATCATTGCACTTTTACCTTTTCATCCTTTATGTAGGGTACATACCTTATCAGCTCAAGGAACTTATTGATATATTCCTCTATGGTGAGTTGTCCCAGCTTGAGTTCATAGAACTCTTTAGTCTTCCCGTCAAAGTATTTCTATGAAAAATACTTCTTCTTGAAGTATTCCTCAAACCATTTCCATGACAAGTCTTTCTCATGGATTCCTTTCATGTTCCTGAGGTCTTCCTACCAAATGGAAGCATTTCCATTCAAGTTGAAGATGGCTATTCGAGCCTTCAAGTTTTCTGAGTAGTCATGGACTTTGAAGTACTTCTTTAAACTAAGAAGCCAAGCTTTTGCTTCTTCCCCTTTCTTAATCTCTCCATTGAAAGAGGGTGTTTTGGCTTTATTGAACTCTTCAAGATGATGAACTTTAGAATGCTTTCACTTCTTTCCTTTATTTTGAGAATGTGAGCTAGTTTTGCTACTAGAAGATCCCTTAGAGTTGCCAGTTTCATTTCCAGAGGACTCTCCCAATGAGTGTCCCCTGCCTCCAGGTTGGGCCTTCCTCGATGTACTTATCCTAGTGTGGCCACTTATGGGACCATGTTTTTGTATCTCAGGTGGAATTTGACTTCTTTTTGTATGTCGTCGGTCCACATGACTGGCTGCGGGTCCATGTTGTAGCTGCTTCTATATGTCAGATAAGCTCTACAACAAGACTGCATTAATTTCCGTTTGTTTTTCTTTCTCCTTATCAATCTCTCGTTGTTGGCTTTACAACTCTGTAATTTGGTCCTAAGGCTCCTTACAGTTTCAGCCAGATCCAGAGGGGTTTCCACCACCCTCCTTTCGTCAAATTATTCGTCTCTATTGTGGGATCCATCCCCCACTTTGTGGAATTCCAACATTCTTTGTACTTGTATCTTTCTTGCGATTCACTGACTACTTGAGTGTTGAAAAAATACTCATTGTTAGCCAACAGTCTATTGGTTTATGAACAACACACACTTCATATTTCTTAAATACACAAGAAGTAGAATGCTTCATTCTTTCCTTGAGTAAAAGTTTAACCAGACCCTTTTAGGAAAGAGGTAAGACAGGGTGTCACCCTTAAAAATACTTTAAAAATGGTTTGTATGCAACTCATTCATGAGCCCAAGAAGTCCAAGTGCTACAACCATGCTTTGATACCAATTTGTAACCCACCCAACCCATGAGTATCTTTCCTAGGGATGGGGCAACAAAATTTCTCTCTCCTTAACATCTCAGATCCTCTATCCAAGGTATTTATCCTCTTCTATTCACCCGTAGTGCTCTAATAAATGCTACCAGGCTCAAGTCCAAGCTTTGGGTTGCAAGTTATGGCTTCCCAAAGTTCTTTGGGCATTCGTTGGTTGAGGGCCATGTAGCACCCACGTGGATCCACCTCACACGTACTGTTTCTAAGATTCCTTCCTCCATGGTGGAAGACCATCCACCATCCAATCCCATGACTGGACTTAATCTCTTTCGCATATACTAGTTGTAGAGGAAATCTATGTTTCAATGCTTCATGTCTCTTTTCTATCTACGCACGAGACCACCGGAAGTCCTGAACTTCTGAAGTCTTGTAAGCTTGCCACATGGCTTCGGCCTTTGGACCTTTTGGTCTCTCTACCATACTACACCCCAAACCCTCTGGAGTCCCAAAGTTTCAGACTACCGGAGTCCCGGTCACTTCACCAACCACTTCGGCTAGGCGGGCATGTACTAGAGGATAACACGTGGAAGGGCCATGGGTGACACGTGTCATGTTCCAATGGTTCTATAAGGTATGTGATACGCACAAATCTGGGTGACACGTGGAATGTCAATCTTGGGTCCATGTCACCCTAGGTGATGTCACTACACCATGTCACTCTGATATGATCGTCCTTCATACCCTTTGATCCAGCGACCAAGGCAGGTCCACATTAATTTGTAGCTCTAGCCTTTGGGGGTTTTGACGTTACAACATATTTTTTCTCCCAAAGAAGTCAATGTCTGGCTGACTTCATCATAGATTTGACGGCTAGGAGAGAACCTGAAGGATTCCTAGATCAAAGGTCCTAGTCACTTCGTGGCTCCAACCTTCGGGAGTTTTGGCTTCACTCCCACTCCATTTTCCCGAAGTGGGACTTTGCCGAAGTACCATGTGTGGGTCCCTCCTCCTAAATGATCAAATGGTAGGTGGGGCTCCGAACAATCTCCCCAAATATACGACTCTCCTTTACTTCGTAACTTCGACATTCGGGGAGTTTGATGCTATAACATCTCTATTCTCCCGAAGTAGAACTTTGTTAAAGTCTCCTCAGTGTAGATCCAACGACTGAAGGGACCTCTGAACATTCTCGATCGGTGGCTCACACTACTTCGATATGGGGAGTTGGATCTCAGTTTAGTCGTAAGATAGGTTCCTCTAACCACTAGGGAAACCACCCAACGTCAGTCGATCTTACAGGTAACCGTGAATCTCGGTCACCTTTGGCATGTTTGTGACTATTTGGGCCGACAATACTCCGAAGTGCCGAACTTCCAAAGTTCCAAAACCAGAGGAACTTAGCTTACTTAGGCTTAGCATAGGCTTCATGGGTGTTGGTCATATGGGTCCTCCCGAACGCATCTTGTCCGCTCGTCTTCCAAACGAAGAGATTTCCTCACTATCCTTCCTGAACTTTATCATGAAATGGTTAAGGACTTGGGCATGGAATCTCAGTCACACATCAAGGATTCTGAAATAAGTATCCTCTTGATACGAATTGGGTCAGATTGACACGATATCTCCTATCTCACCCGTCTTACAGACTTATGTCCCAAGAAGCCTCAAGGGAGAATTTGGGGCATACAGACTATCAGTCAGAAGCATAAGTTCACAAGGAGATGAATTCATACACATATCATTACCATTCCACGCAAAAACCATTTATAGATACACATACATATAAACCCATGCATTCATCCATTTTTTCAGTTCAATACAGAAAGTATGAAAACACTTATCAGAACCAGAAAACGTGATGCGACTGCTGAAAGGGGTGCTCGTTTCCACCCAAACATAGGCTCAGTCACTCCTAACGGATTTACCACTGGCCACCCCCGATCTAGACCACGATGCTTTGAGATTGAATATTTTCTTTCGGCTCAACGAAAGTTAGGGACAAAGGTTACTCTCCTTCTCCTGACTCAGTCATAGATAGGGACGAAGGTTACTCTCCTTCTCCCGACTCATTCATAGATAGGGATGAAGGTTACTCTCCTTCTCCCGACTCAGTCTTTATTTTCTATGATTAGAACTCACTCTATTTCATAGTTCTTCCTCGAACTCGATAGCTTTCTGTGATTAGAACTCACTCTATTTCATAGTTCTTCCTCGAACTCGAGAGCTTAGTCTCTCATCTCTGCACTCTTTGCAGGTCTTCCTTTGCCCACCACAGCTTCCTTTATTACCTTCCTTAACAAGATTGTATGTGGCCCGAATTCCCAGTCTGTGGTTAGTTCTGGAA
>JASDQU010103810.1:259453-286900 GCA_032191745.1 Picea mariana
TCTCCCGACTCAGTCTTTATTTTCTATGATTGGAACTCACTCTATTTCATAGTTCTTCCTCGAACTCGAGAGCTTTCTGTGATTAGAACTCACTCTATTTCATAGTTCTTCCTCGAACTCGAGAGCTTAGTCTCTCATCTCTGCACTCTTTGCAGGTCTTCCTTTGCCCACCACAACTTCCTTTATTACCTTCCTTAACAAGATTGTATGTGGCCCGAATTCCCAGTCTGTGGTTAGTTCTGGAAGCCTTACAGATGGGTGGTCTTCCCCATCCCCTCATTAATTCTTGAGGAGGTCTTCCCACCTACCAGCCTGACTGTAATTCATTCGGGTTTTTTTTATCCTAAGCGATTAAATCCAGCAAAGTATTGGTTTGGTGGGGGTTTAACTCAACCATTCTCGGTTCCCCTCACCATCTCTTTCATAGCATCTGTTTAGCACACCCCCCCTTCCAGAAGTCATGTATCACTTATCCTTTTTTCTATTAAATAACATAATTTACATTCATTGACCTTTTATGCAAAGGTCCATCAAATCAAACATTCACACATATTGAGTTTTCCATAGTCTCTTGGCCCATATAGTTATATTTACAAACTAGGGGAAACATGGGTGTTACAGATTTACGGTGGAGTTTTTTAACGGTTTCTATAACCTGGTCAAGATTGACCTACTCATGGTAGTAAAATAATCCCATAGGTCTATAAAGGTGTTGGGATCCATCAATGCTACCTTCATCGCATTAATTCCTACAAAGCAAAATGGAGTGTCCTTCGGGGATTACCTTCCTATTTCCTAATGAAATGTGGTATACAAAATCATAGTAAAGGTGATAGCAAGGTGTTTGAAGCCTATCATGAGTGAGATAATATCAATGGAGAATTTTGGTTTTCTCCAACATTGACAAATTCATGATGTTGTCATAGTTGCTCAGGAAGTATTCCACACAACAAAAAGAAAAAATAAAAGGGCGGCCATCCTAAAAATTGTTGTTTCAAAATATTATGACAGGGTCAACTAGACATTCCTTCGATTGGTCCTCTTAAAGTTATCGATGGAGCTCTTAGTTGATAATTGGATAATGGGTTGTATACAATTAGTTTCATTTGTGGTTCTAATAAATATTTCCCCTTCAAGGTTCTTCAGAGCATCGAGAGGCCCGAGACCTGGATTCCCTCTGTCTCCATTTATTTTTCTAATTATTGTTGAGGCCCTAAGAAAAGTGATCACTAAAGAGAAGCAATCAGGTATAATTCGAGGGCTAAAGGTATCAGAAAGAGAAACAATCACCCATCTCCTTTTCATGGACGACATTTTCTGTTTCACCAAAGGTTTCTTAAGGGACTTATCAATGTTAAAAGGCACCCTCAATTTATTTTGTTCTGCCACTGGAATGGAAATAAAATTTGCTAAGTCATGTTTAATTCCTCATCGATGTTAGAATGAATATAAGAGACAAATTAGGAATATCCTTTCGGTCCCAATGTGGTGCTTGGACAAAGGATTTAAATACCTTGGGTTCCATATCAAACCAACAAACTATAGAACCTATGATTGGGGTTGGATGATAAAAAAATGTTGAAGCATGATTTTTGGTTTGGATGAATAGACTCCTCTCTAGGGGAGGACGCTTGGTATTACTTAAGTTGGTACTAGAAAACATACTTGTTTTTTGGGCCTCCATTGTTGCAATTCCAAAATGAATCCTAACTAAAATTCAAAAAACTAGTTTTTAATACTTATGGTCAAAAAATTGTAAAAAAGGAGGGATCCTAGTAGCTAAATGGTCGTCCATAGAAACACCCAATGAACTCCGATATTGGAGAATTAAGAACATTTATTTATTCATGTGGGCATTGGAAGGAAGAAATATCTGAAGATTAACACAAGGAGACACTCTCTGGACCAGATTTCTCCAATATAAATATTTTTTGAATTTATCTATGGATGGGTAGTATATACAACCTCTTAAATCCTCAATGGGATCCATTATTTGGAAAGCGTTGGTATCAGCTTTTCCTTTGGTTGGAAAAGGGTGGTATGGAAATCTGTAATGGAAGAAAGGCCCGACTAGGAGAGGACCCATGGTTAGGTGGTGGAAACAAATATCATTTCTCAGACTCCCTCATTCAGTTGTTAAGAGAAAGAAACTTGTTCTATATGTGCAATGCAAAGGCACAAAACCCACAACCTAGAGTCTAGTCTAGATGGAAATCTACAAGGTCTTTGAATTTGAGTGGAGCCAAAGCTAATCAATGGAACTTGTTATCCCCCATTCGTAGGGATAACTAAGGAGATGATGTCTCGAGGCCCTTAGGTTGTATACATGGAGTACCAAGAGGAAAAAGAGGAGGAAAAGACACCTATCTCACCGCACGTAACCATTTGATAGATGGCAGTAGCATCCACCACACCAACTTGGTGCACATAGGGCAACATGTCTCTCTCCATGAGGTAACAAGTATGGTTTTGTGGTAAGTTTAATTATAATAAATGAAGCATTTGAACATGTTGCAAAGGGTATTTTCTTGATTTTGAAAAACGTTTGCTTAGAAATTATACATTTTGCCTCATTTCACCTTGGTGGTTGACATGTTGTCTTAGTAAAGTAGGTCACCCTCGGGAATAGGGTTGCTACTGGAGTGTCTCCTTGAAGATTCATTGTACCATCCCATCCATACTTTCTACCTTCCACTTTTATTACCCTTTTCGATCCTCATCTTCTGGGTTTTCAGACTTATTGACCCAAGAAGGGCTTGTACCTCATTTCATGGGAAGAGGTGTTGACGATCGAGAGGTAGATTGTAGTTCCTATAAAATAATAAGAAACTAATGTTGAAAAGAAAGTGAACACAACAAATGAGGACCATCAAAATCCGGTCCAAACTTGAGCTCTACCTACTCAGTGCCTACCCCAATCCCAAATTGCAAATGCTAAATCTTGAAACCTTATAAAGGAAACTAGAAAATTACAAATAAATGCAAGCATGGATTGGAAAGATGGCTTAAACGGGGTCTGGGAAAAATAGCACCTAAATAGTTGGTAACTCAAGAGAAAGTGCACCCTCTACAAAGGTTCCCATAAATGAGACAATATGATCCTTTGAATGTCAAGAAACTATTGGATAAATTTGTATTTTCGACACACTAGTTCTGTGGGAGTTAACTGACTAGTTCTATTTTAGACTTTCTATTTTTACCATCACTATTATGCATGCATGTATTCCTAAGGAAAGATAACTGCTTGATTGCTTTTCTTAATTATTGAATGTTTTTCCCTATATATGAGTGTATTCCACTCATTCATTGTATCATATTGATCATGATCTATGTATCAATCATCAGCTCATTGGAGTAGTGTGAATATATTTTATCATTCTTCCATATTGAATCTCTCTTCCTTTCTTGATAAGCTTTGTTTGTACTTGCTTTAGCTAGATMTCTTATGCAGGTTTCCATGAAACACTGACATGGTATCAGAGCTATGCTACTTGGAGCAAGCCAGACAAGCCAAAGAATAAGGAAAATCGGGGTTTCGACGAGCTAAATCCGTGGTCATACCTTTCAACAATTATTCCTCCCAAAATATTACGTTTTTKAGGAAAYAGCTCGCATGGAAAGTAAATCGGCCCATTTTGGAAGTGTGTTTTCAACCGTTTGGCGAGATTCTTCATTGTTTGCTTAGAAATTAAGCTGCAAGATAGCCTCCTAAAACTGATATGAATYTGTGGTCGTACCTTTCTACATTCATTGCTCCCAAAATATTACGTTTTGGAGGAAACAACTCACGTGGAAAGTAAATCGACCCATTTTGGAACCGTTTGGYGAGATTATTCACTATTGTCTTAGAAAGTAAGTTGCAATATCATCTCCTGAAACTGATACAAATTTTCACTTAAAGTGCCCTTTTTGCCATGATTTCTTAATTTTTCACTTGCAGATTGAGAGTAAATTTTTAGGGGTTCTTAGAAACAGTGGGAGAGATGGATAGGACAACTTTTATACAATCAAACTTGGTGGTAATCCTCACACCATACAATTATTTTGATTGGAAGCCCAAGGTAGAATTCCAACTCAGAAGGAAAGGATTGTATAATTTGACGACGGTGACAGAAACAAAACCTACATCAACAATTGAGAAGATGAGATGGGCGAATCGTAAGGATGAGGCCACAAGACTACTTCTTGAGTTAATATCCACTGATCTATGGTTTCATGTTGTTGCATGCAATACTCCAAACGAGATCTGGACCACCCTGGAAGGACTCTTTGGAAAGCAGGATGAGATGCGAGGTCATATGCTTGAGGTAGAGTTGAATACCTTAGACCCTAAAAGTTTTGATAATATACAAGATTTTTTTACTAAATTTAAATATTTTCTATTAAGCTTGGGTGAATGTGGTATTGATAAGTCTACACAATAGAAACAACTTATTCTAACAATCTTGGTCAAGCTAGGACCAGAATATGTTGTATATGTCTCCAATTTCCATTCTGGTAGATGTCTTTTTGGAGCAAATTGGAAAATGCCTATGTTGGCTCAGTTCATTGAGTCTTTTACACAAGAGCAGACAAAACTCATACAAATGGGCCTCATGAAAGATCCCAAAGCACACACACTCACCATGCATGATGGAAAAGGGTCATCCAAATAGAAATGGAAGGAGGGATATTCCAAACCCTTCAACGATTCTTCAAGTTCTAGAGACTCTTCATATTCCAAGAAGAAGAAGAAGAAGGGAAAGTAGTGCACTTATTGCAATAAACCGAATCATGAAGAATCCACATGCATGAAGAAACAGATCGATCTTATGGCACATGCACTTCAGTAGAACAACCTTGGAAACTTCATTCCAGAGGGAGTTAAGAAGCAGAAGGAAGAAGATCCTGCTCCTAAGAAAGGTAATCATCATGCTCTGGTTGCAATTAATTCCTCATCTGATTCATGGATTATAGATTCTGGTGCATCCCATCATATGGTAGCAAAAGAGGAAGTTTTCTCTTCTTTGAGTCCATGCTCAAGACCCCCTATTCTCATGGGGGATGATACTCCAGTAGCAGTATCAAGAGAAGGGAGAGTGGAACTCCACAATGGAAGTTTTGAGAATGTTCTACATGTTCCAAATCTTTCTATGAATCTACTATCAATTTATCAGATCACTTAGAAAGGTAAAACGGTTGAATTTACATCAGATTCAATTTCAGTAATTAACATGCATGACAATTCCATCATTGCAATTGGTGAGGTGGATCACAATTCAAGGTTGTATAAATTCACTAAGTTTTCTGACGATGACTCCTCTATTCTACTTACACATAAGGAGAGTACTTTTCTTGCAGTGAAACATGCATATACTCATGTTCTTCCATCAGTTTCAAACATCAAAGATGATTCCATACACTTAGATTATGTACATGGGAATAAGCAAGTAGTACATCAAGATAAGAAGCCAATGCCAAAGCTTCAACAGATGCCCAAGAAAGCACAGACCACACTTCAGGCAACAGACAAACTTCTAGGGAATCCATTGGATTCGAGGATGACTAGATCTTAGCATGAGGAGCCTTCTCATGTACTTTCAGCTTTAGAACCTGTGATGCCCATGCATTGCTACATGGTTCAATCTACTGATCCACATAACTACAATAGGGTTGTGGGAAATCCATTATGGCAAGTAGCCATGCAAAAGGAGTATGACTCACTCCTACAAAACCAAACTTGGAATCTAGTTCCACTTCCACCATAAAGGAATATTTTCAGGTGTAGATGGGCCCACAGGATCAAGAGGTACAAGGCCCGACAGGTTGCCAAAGGACTTCATCAGATCCATAAATATTTCTACATCTTCATGAAGACTTTCAGTGAGCAGAAGTTTCAGACTGTGCGAGATCGTCTTGCAGTGAAGAACACAGTTGCCTAGCAGCTATCATTTTCTTCTTTTGATACATTATCTTTTGAGGGGGGATTTTGTTCCCACGTGGTTTTCCCTCTTTCCTCACTTTTATTTAGTGTTCATTAGTTGCATTTTACATGAGTACCTAAAATGGCCTAGTAGTCGAGACTCATTTTTTACTCCATAGTGATGTTTAGGGGGGGTGTTGGAGAAATTTGTATTTTCAACACACTAGTTCAGTGGGAGTTAACTGACTAGTTCTATTTTAGGCTTTTTATTTTTACCATCACTATTATGCATGCATGCAATCCTAAGGAAAGCTAACTGCTTGATTGTTTTTCTTAATTATCGAATGTTTTTCCCTATATATGAGTGTATTCCACTCTTTCATTATATCATATTGATCATGATCTATGTATCAATCATCAACTCATTGGAGTAGTGTGAATATATTTTCTCATTCTTCCATATTGAATCTCTCTTCCTTTCTTGATAATCTTTGTTTGTACTTGCTTTAGCTAGATATCCTATGCAGGTTTCAATGAAACACTGACAGAAACCTCATGCCCGGAAGTCACACCCCCATCCACCTCATACTCTTTATATGCCTTAGAGAGGGTCCTCTTAGGAAAAAATCCTTGACTTAGGGAATTATATACCCAATAGGTCACCATGAAAACCCTCCCATACTTAAATTTGGCAAGATGCATAAGGTCTTTGAGCATTTTTTTTATTTTGAAAAGGGGGGAATTTGATGCACGTGTTTGGGTGGTTTTTTATTAGATATGGATTAATTGGCATGATACTTGTGGCTTGTGGGCCATTGGAAGGTGAATCTATTTGTCTTTGCAGGGCCTTTCCAATTGAAATTATTTTTAGTGGAGGCACAAGGTTTCTTGGAACTTCATAGGGGCATGAAGCCCACATGTTGGATGATGTGCCCCTCTCATTGGACACATGGGAAGAAGAAAGTTTCCTTTGGAGGCACTTGGACACCATGATATTATCATGTCTCAAACCCTTGCACCCCAACGTTTTCCTTGGAAGGCCTAAAATGTCACACTTTGTTCCCTAGACGTCACATGAAGGATAGGGTTTTTTATGGGGTTCTCATGGTTGATGGTGATGTGGTATGGTTTGATGGAGAGAGAGAGACACTTGGCATGCATTTGAGAACTTGGTGGTAGGGCATATGGCCTTTGGAGGCCCAACAATATTCACCAAAGACCTCACCATCTCTCTTGGAGGCCTAACATCACCCTTTAGGGTATGACATCACCCATAAAAGGGGAAATTACTTTATGTATTTGTGATTTAAGTTGTAAAAGACAAATAGGGAGGTTGGCCTCTCTAATTTGATGTTAAATTTTGAAAAAGTGGGCAAATTGGTTTTTAGCGATCTTGTATCAATAGAGATCATTTTCATTTCATTTGGACATAACTCTCACTTGAGAATTACATAACATTGGCTGAAAGTTTTACCCTATTTGGGAATTTTTATCTATCTATCTCTCTTGGTGCATTGTGGATTATTTTACTTGTCTCTTGGAGGAAGAATCTAGGAAATATCTCTTGATGCTTGTCTCTTTTCTATGGTGATGGAATATTCTTGGTAAAGAAGGGTTTTTCATGTTATCTCTTGGAATTGGTAAGGAATTTTCTACACATTGTGTCGTTTCTTATTGTTTCAAGGTTAATTATATAAATATTTAAAGGATTATAAGGGAATACACCCTCCACCAATATATATCATTGTTGTCTTTGAAAAACTATTTTGCAAAGGTTGCTACAAGGAGTAAAAGGGCTTACACCCTTGTAGATTTACCTTGCTAGGTTTTGTTTTCTCTAGGGAGTAAAAAGGCTTACACCCCTAGAGAAGTAACAATCCCTAGCTCATACAAAAGAGATTCCATTAACCCAATTGATAAGGCACTAATCTACTTTCATTGGAGATATTATATTCTTGCATTGTTATGAATGAAATTTTGAGATATTGCAATTGTTCAAGTTGGATCTATTTCTACATGTTATAGGCTTTATTGTGCCCTAGGGGTTTCTTGATTGGCCAAGTAATCATCTTTTTTGTTATAAATAAATTCTACAACCATTAGGGTTTTTGAAAAACATCATCTCTTAATTTATTGTTCACTTTTCTACTGCTAAAAGTCACTAGCAAGCTGCCATAATTCTTCTACTAGTTGAATGCTATCTTTTGGGTGGATTGTTTGTTGATTTTGGTGGATAGAAATTGTTGCTATAGCAATTGTTTTCTACAGTCATAATTCTGTTACAAATCACTATTGATAACACTACTAACAACCCTCTTGGTGCTATCAAAATCTTGTTTCAATCATTGGAAGTCTATCTACTCTTTGCTAGCTTTATTTCCAAGTATCTTACACTTGATTTTGATAGATAATTTTCAGCTTTTGTAACTTGTTTATTGCATAAAAATATATTTCCATACTACTACGATTTTGGGGCATAAATGTTTCTTGTTGATTCCCCACTAGTTAAAGGCTTTTTTTATCATCTATTGTCTTATTATGGGCACGTCTAAGACTGTTTTATAGGAACACAACCTTGGAAAATGATTCACCAACCATCAAGACAATTTATCAAACATTTCTTCATTTCTAAATTCAACCTATAGGGGCACTCATCATTCACCATCTCACTTTCTATCTCAATCCCCCTAAGGTCACTGGGATTCCCCCCTTGTGGTGATTTCATCATCACTAAAGCGAGGGGAGTGCCTATCTAAGGTGAAAATGGGTAGGTACTCTCATAGTTGTCTCACATTTTACTTTTGGGTTGGGATTTTCCCAAACTAAAATCTGTGCGATAACAAAACCAATTCATTGATCTTTTAGTGGCCAAATTCATCACTCTGGAAGAGGATTTCCCCATCTCTCTATGTTGGTCCAAAAAACCAAACTATGAGGATTATATAGTCAAATTGGGATACAAAGTGTGGGAAGAATCACATTTCAAAGGGAACATAAAATGGTGGTGGAACCAAATATGGAAATTCAATGCTCCATTAAATTGAAAAATAACTATGTGGATGTCTTTAAATAACAAAGTCCCAACTTGGTATAATGGATTTAAATGAGGTTGGATTATCCCCAACAAATGTCATCTTTGCAAGGTCCACAAAGAATCTATCTCACATATTTTCATTGATTGTGTTTATGCAATTCATGTCATGAAGACCATTCAGGAAAAGCTAAAGCCAAAGTTAGTTTGGAATAAACCCAATTTGGAGGACTACTTGAAGGGCTAGGAGACAAATAAAGCAGTGAGAAATTATGCAGACCTACCTAGTATATTGGTCAACAACCTTTAGTGGGATCGAAATTCTTGCATCTTCAAGGACAAAGAAATTCCTCCTAAAATAACAACAAGAATCACTTTAAATATGGAAAAGTAATTTGAGATGGAGAAAAAATACAAGAACCCTAGAATCATGTATATGCTAGCAATCAATTATGAAATTCCTTAGGGATTTTTTGATGGAGCATGTCAAGGACAACCCCCCCCCCCCCCNGTGGGGGTGGTTTTCTTCCTAAATCACAAACATTATTTGCATATTAGATATGCCCTAGGTGTAGGAACAAAAAACAAGGAAGAGTTCATAATGCTTTGGACGCTTTTGGAAGCATAAAAAAAGGACATTAAGAAGCTACAGGTCATGGGTGAATTTAAGTCAGTTATAGACTGGGCCCGCTAGAAAGCTTCAATGACAGATTTCAGGCTTGCACACTTGCTACACGATATCAAACTTGTCTTTCAATAATTCAAATGGTTGTCCTTCAACCACATCTGCTGGGAATTGAATGGGAAAGTTGATGAATTATCCAAGGAAGTATTGTCCTTTCCCCCTAAAGTGTTTGGTCTTATGAATCCATTGATGGTGAATAAATAGATGCCATGGAATTCTGCTTTTAATTTCTATGTATTTTTTCATAGATATAAAGAAGATAGAATAAGAGCTGGTAAGAGTCAACTATTTTCTTTTTTGTATGTAATTAGAGATCAAAGAGAATATTTTTAATAGAAGAAGTAGAAAAATGAAATTTTTTGATGTATAAGTGATCATGATAAACACTGGAACATGTATATTCACCACCTATGAATATAATAGATTTTTTTCTTTGAAATATTTTTTTAACAAAATTAAATATTTAAATATTATATTTATTAAAAAAATAATTATTTAAACATTTAAAGATTATTTATATGATTTTAATATTGAAAAATATAGATTTAATTTCAATTAAATATAATTATAAAATTTATTTTCATCAATTTAGTTGCTCCATAATAACATGCTATATAATAATTTTACAACATTTATTTGCTTTGCTTTCCTCCTTTCCTATATTAAGTAAACATATTAAAAATATCTATATAATTTATATATGATGTAAATTTCATTAAAACATTTTTAAATATACATGATTAAACAACATTATGGTTTAACTTGCTAAACATAATTTCTTTGATTTAATTTAATTTATTTTATTTTTAAATGGTAACCTCCATTAAAAAAATAAAGTGATAATTGATAATTACATGTGGCTTCCTTATATATATATATATATATATATATATATATATAACTCAAAACATTTAACACAGATTTGGTACGAACATTTATTGTAATTTGTAAAATCACAGAGGATTATCAATTTTTCCAATCAAAATAAAACCATCAAATCCAAAGCTTACATAACAAAGTTGTCAATGAATACATTTGATATCTATAAGTCATTAAAATAAAAATGGATATCGTACATAAGAATTCCAAGCAAAGTAGATAGCTCAAGAAGTTGGGGGGAGCAATTATCGTCTTCAATGTCGTGAGCTTCTTCACTAAAATTGTGGATTTGTCTACCTTCTTTGTGGGAGAAACTTTAGCCTTGGGATTGGGCTTGCTAACTTTGGTGGTATTGGTAACAATGGTAAGCTTAGAAACCTTCTTGGAGGTGGCCTTGGGCCTTCTAGGGTCCTTGGTGGAGGCCCTAGCAAATTTCTTGGTGGTCTAAGGAGTTGGAGCCTTGACAACCTTGGCCAATTTGGTAGGATTTTTTGCAATACTAGAAATATTGGTTGGTCAACAATTTTATTTGCAATGTGGAGGGAGATCTTGGAAAAAACAATAGGTTTCTTAGGCTTAGTAGTAACCTTTAGATCATCAAAGAGATTGTATGAGCCCTTATGTTTGGTAACATTGTCATTGTTAAACAACTTATGGAGCTAAATCAAAAGTAATTTCCCATAGTTCCATGGAAAATGATTTTGTATTTTTAGTTGGTTAGAACCCATCCTCTCTTTCAAAATAAAAATCCCCTATACAATCATCTATAAAACTATGCACAGAGTCATTTTAACAAAAAGAATTAATAAAACCATGGAAAAAATAAACACAAACTCCATACCTGTAGGTACTTGGGATGAAAAGTTTGTTGATATTATGTCAAGGTTTCCTGTAAATCAAAATAAGTCCACCACACCTTTGATTAAAAAATGAACCCCCACTAATTTCACTTCACTAACTCCTTGCAAGATGTTTTCCACAACTTTGTGCCTAGGGCACTTGAAACCCACTTGAAGCGTTCCAAGATCACCATAGTTTTGATAACTTAAGAGGTTAGGAAGGATTGTATTATGGAAAATATTTTTAAATTGGGATCTGTCACATCCCCACATTGCGCCTTGCGATTGTGCACCTCTTGAAGGTGTGCAACACCATGTTGTTTCTCACTTGAGTTCTTGGAAACACCAAGGATACTTCATCTGGACTACACCTCTTCACCTAGAGCATACCCATACTTCATTCTAGGCTATCGACGAGTCACACTCCTACTCTAGTGAAACTCTTGTATACTTAAACATTCGTTAACTTCTTTAACACTTAGTAATTTTTAAGCATACATCCAAGAACACAAGAAGACAAGAGAACAAGGACGAAACATATAGGATAAACATAGATATTGTGTGGGTGGAACAAACCATGCCTAACACCTAGCTAAGTCTTTGTTATTGCGGAACAATTACAACATGAACACTATCAACTCGATTTACAACTTCAACAGAGTCAAACAAATCACCTCACTTCACCACGACACTCGTGAACATATCTATCACCACAAGACTCTCTTCCACAACCATCTTTGCAAC
Source organism: Picea mariana (assembly GCA_032191745.1). NCBI lineage: Eukaryota > Viridiplantae > Streptophyta > Pinopsida > Pinales > Pinaceae > Picea > Picea mariana. Next base: position 271,534 of record JASDQU010103810.1, read on the forward strand.
CACCTTTGGTGCACCTTAGATGTGCCCTCAACCACATACTTGTTGTCTCTTCATTTTTGCAGAATCTGTCTCTTTGTTTCCACAGAATTCATGGATTTCAGTTTTGCCTCACACATCCCTGCAACATACCTATGTTTCTAGACTTAGCCAAAATCTTCCCAAGATAAGTTCACCCAAACTTTTCCACCGAATCCTCCTCAATGCAATGCTAGTCCTCCCATGTGGAATGAATTGGCTCCATAGGGATCTCTCCCTCTTTGCCTGCCTCATAATCACAAAGCTCTCTTTCTCTCCTTGTTTTCCAAAAAAATTCTTCCTTGGTTGTGTGCTCTTGTTCTCTTATAGGCTCTCCAAAGGTCACCATCGTGAACCGTCACGTCCTTTGAGGGTGTCACTCTCCTTCGTGAATGCACACCCAAACAAATTGTCATGCCCCTTCATGGAACCAGTCACCCAAAAGAACCCATGTGATCGTCAACCATCGTGCCACTTAAGATCGACACCCCCATCCTTGGTGAGACCCTCATGTTGGTGCACCCCATCCATAAAACTGACTCATATTCTTGGGTGTGTGTGCCCCATAGGTGATTTGGGTTGAATCTCCTAAGTGATCCCCGCATTCCTTAGCTAATTCGTTTGTTTGATGGAGCACCCAAGTCTTACCCTCAACCCTTCGTCAAACTTTCGGTCATCTGACTTGTGTCACAAGGAAACTTTGGTGGATTTTTTCCTTGGCACAACGCGTGCCCAAGGAACCCCAACTCTCCCCTATATGAACACTTTCATCTCCTCATTCACATCGAGTGTCTTGTCTTTCTGATTCAAAAAGTGGTGGATGTGCACGCACCTGAGATATGCTCCAAAGGTTTTACATCCTCCCCCACCTCAAGTCGTTTTCATCCTCGGAAACATCCACAAAATATGTGACCCCACATTTGGGGCAAGGATGGATACAAAGACCCCACTTCTAGGGCAAGGACGGATACAAAGAGCCCACGTCTAGTGAAATCTTATGATGATCACCTGCATAGTGAAGAAGGTGGTTATTTCCTTTGGAGGCACTCTAACATGTCTAGGAGACTAGATCCCATCCCTCTCCACTTGGACGTTACCCTTTGGAGGCTTAGACATCATCCTTATACCCCATGACGTCACTAGGGCTTGATGGAGATGATGGAGAAGGACTTGATGTGATGTTTTGACACGTGTATCTTGATGGAGGGCCTTAGAGGCCTAACATTGCACTTCTCTTGTCCAACGCTTCACTTTGGGATCCTAACGTCACCCTAAAAGGGAACAATGTCACATTTTGATGAATATTTTGATGTAATTTTATTAAAATTGAATTTTAAGGGAAATTTTGTAAGGTCGGCCTTTCTATTTTGACATTGACATTTTTTAGGCCAAAAGGTGATATAAATACACCTTTGGCAAATCATTTTAACACATAACTCTTCCTCACAAGAGGATACAAGTCTGAATTTTTTTCCCTAGTGGCTCATTGGATGAAATTTACTAGTGCGCACCACTTGGAGCACTTGCTTTGGATGGTTTTTGATGATTTTTGGTGGAAATTTATGCAACTAGGTGCTTTATGCTTGATTATTCTTGGTGAAGTAAGTAAAATCTGCTATTTATTTTCATGCTTGAATGGTTATGGTAATTTTTACTTGTTCATGTTGAAGATTATGAAATTGCTTTCTTGAAACCCTAGGAGAGGGACATAAAGTGATTCTTCCTCTATCTAGTTCTTTCCAGTTATTGTATTGTCAAGAGAATCTTGTCTAGATTAGGTTCCTAAAGCCCTAAAGTGATAGCACTTTAGGATTCCTATTCTAGTGGCTTGTTGCAAATATATTTCAAGTTTCCAAGGAGAAGAGGAATTTTGTAGAGCCCAAAAGAGCTTTCACTCTAGCCAAAATTCCATCTTTGAGATTCAAAGCTTGGGGCCTTGAAGTGCCAACACCCCAATAATTTATACCTCCATCCTTAGATAATGTTATCATTTATTTCTCCAAGTATTTGTTGTTTTTGTAAATAACTCCATATCCCAAAAGGAACTTGTCTACTTGCTATATCTTGTGAAGGAATTGGTCAAACTACTCTCACATTATATTCTCCTTAGCTTCTACTAACCCTATCTTAGCTAGATTTACTAATTGTGTTGCTACTTTTACAAAACATTGCTACATCCATCTAAAACCTCGTAATTTGTTTCATACACTTTCTAAACACTAACCTAAACTACTCAAAAATTTCTTGGAATAAGTGTTAATTGATCTATTGGATAAATGCTAAGTTTTCACTGTACTTTCATGTTATTTTGAGTTGTATTTCTTGTGGCTATTACAAAAGATTAATTGTTGCTGTGAACTAATAACCTGCTGCATTTTTACTTAAGACACCATATATTTGCATTTTTCTATTGTCTTTTGAGGTTCTAATATCATATTGGTTACTTGGAATTGCTATATATATGTTATATTGTTCTTGTTCTAGGAAGGTACACAAAGTCTCTTTCTTTTTCTCAATTCCTCAGAAATGGACCTTGAATTTGGTACCCAGTGAACGGGGTATATATTGATTGTATCTTTAGCTTTCCCATCCCTTTAGGTTATTTAGGATGCCTCCTATGGGTTGGACCTCATCCATCCGTAAAAGTGGGGATTTCCCACTAAGGTGATTGTGGTGGGTTATCCTGTTGTTATGCCAATTTGAGTTACTTTTGTGGGGCTTTGGCATAAGTACAAAGTGTGTGATAAAAAAATTTGCATTGTTTCCAGGGAGAATCGAGTCAGTTTTCCTGAAGCACAAATCTTTGGTGATATTTTCCCAAATCCCTCATCTTACAATATTACCTTGCAACTCCATTGAGGGTCATTCCTTCACTTCCTTTGATAATCCTAAAAGATTATTTGGAAACTCCATCGATGACAACCTGTATCAAACATCATTATACAATCCAACATTTTCACCCATGGCTCCTCCAAAATTCCCCCTTGATAAAGTTTTTGGACCCTTGGACATGAGTAGAAACCCAGGGTATCCTTGACAAATGGTTCCTCGACACACAAAGTCATAGATGCCCAAGTTTTCTGCTAATAATGAGACTAATGTTGAGGAACACATGAGTATTTTCTGGGCCTTCTTTGAATTCTTTCGTGTGGATGAAGACGTTGAAGATTTGATGATGAAAATTTTTGTGGTCACTCTTCATGACGATGATAGAGTATGGTTTAATGTTATACCTGAAAAAATCATCAACAACGTGGTTGATTTCGAAGAGATCTTCCTTAATAGGTGGAGCATTGAAGAAGACCCTGACATGCTCTATGAAATGAAAGAGGAAGAAATATACAAAGAGGAGCAATAATTACCTCATGACTCTATTGAAGACAACCAAGACTTGATTGAAGAACAGTATCCTGAAGAGGTAATTCATGAGGATGAAGTATTGGTGTCTTCTCCTCCACTTGATAAAGTCATCCAAGGTTCCATTCATCCTACACAAGAAGAAGAGAATGTAGTTAGTCATTTTCCTTTTCAAGTTTTTGATGATGCTCTATTCTATGATTCAGAAGGCGAAGAAATAGAGGAACCCTTGAATGCACTAGACCCTCCATGCTATAATAAGGGTGATGATGTGATTAACAATAGTGATGAGTTTATACATGTTGGGATTTGAAAATGGGATGTAATTGGTCATGACGGAGATCCCATTTACGATATTGAAGGACATCTTCAATCATTTCCTTTACAAAACCATATGTAAATACTACTAATTTAGATATTTGGAAACATAAAGATGAYATGACCATTGATTAATTCCAATCACCCAAGGATGACTTACTGCAATATTCTCATAATGATTTCTATTCATACCTCGAGGAGTTTGAAACRTGTTCCTTTGAGCACTTGGATTTAATCTACGAAGATAATTTTCAACCACCACTGCGCTCTGATCTTGATGAGGGTAAGGACATGGTTTTCCCAGGACATGAGCTTCATGATGATATTTCCAACCCCTTTCTTTTCCTTTATCTCTCTATGTCACTTAGGATGCAGCTGGAAAACATGATCCTTGTCTCAAGTTCTCTCTAGGGAAAATTTTATTCTTAGAATTTAAGGGTAGGTTGAATGGTTTAAGAAGAATTCTTATATCTCAGTCCTTCAACTTTCCCCTGAGAAGTTTCTAGTCATTCTCTAGTTTCATTGTCATCCCCTCTTAGACTTCGGGGAGTAATGAGGACCCAGGCTCTTCAAGTCAGCTTCTCAAATCTTTTCCCTTTCAAAACCCTTTTCAAAGATGGTTTGAGCCTTCTTGTAGATGTGTGACCTAGCATTTTTTGGTCCCTCCCTCTCACCTCCATGAGTTAGATTTTATGATTAGCTACGCTATAATGCATGCTCTAACTTGTATTATTTTTGTGCTAGACTTATCCTTGATTTGGTTTATGATAAATCACAGAGGCATGTATTATGATATATTTCTAGGATGGTTTCACTGGGTATATGATTATACCTAGCATTCCTTAGTAGCATAGATTATAGTATGTAGGTTAGGCATTTTCATCTTGCATCTCATTGTATACATGTTTCATATTGCATATCATGGTAGTATAGTTTGCATTGATCATACATGTTCATGATTTACATATTCTCTTCTTGCATATTACATCATTGTTATGTCATATTTACATGTTTGCATGATCATATTGACATGTTAGAATAAATTTTATTTTCAACATTTTCTTTTAGATTTTGATAATTTTGATTAGAATAAGAGGTGATAGCACCACCCTACATACTCTGACAATTTTTCTTGAGTGTGTAGGCACATTTCATACCATAGAAGTTGAGGTTCTGATGATCTCTACAGTGATCACATGTCCCCGAGTAGGAGCCTGATGTTACCCCCTCAGACTAGGTGTAACTAAGGATATTGTGTCTCGAGTCCCACAGGTAGTAGACGTGGAGTGTTGAGAGCGAGGATGACTAGCATATTCCTGCAAGGCCGCTCCTATTCATTGATGCATCACCATACATAACTAGTAGAAGAGAAGCATCTGTCACATTAGCCTGGCCCCAGAGGACAACATGTGTTACTTCATGAGGATTAAGTCTAGTATTATGGTAAGTGTCACTCTAATAATTAAATAATTTGAATATGATGCAAATAATTATTTCTTGATTACAGAACGTTTGCCTGGAAATTATACTTTTTTACTTATTTAACCTTGGGGGATGTCATTTTGTCCTAGTAAGTTGGTCACCCTCAGGAATAGGGTGCCACTAGGGGTTCCTTGAAGAGTCATCATACCACTCCCAATCATACTTACCACCTTCCATACTTATCCCATTTCCTCTCCTCATATTTTGGGATTTTCGGGTGCATTGACCCAAAAAGGGATTGCACTCATTTTATGGGAAGAAGGGGTTGAAGGACCAAAGGGAAATGTCACTAGAAAAAGACAAAATCCAATAATAAACCTTCCAGATGCTCTCCCAAGAGGTCTTGAGAATAATGAAGTGTTTCTCCTAAATAATTGAAAGACATGCAAAAGCTAACTCACATTATATAGATGTCCCACTTGTCGAGGAGTTGAATTTATGCAGTGTCCTTTTCTTTCCATGCATATGGCACTCAATGTACCTAATATTGAAGTGAATTTGTGGTACTCTTTTATTTCCATGTCTTATATTACCCGATTGTTTCCGACATTAATTAATTAATAGAAAAAAATGGCTTGGAAAAAGGTTGCATCGCGGACGAAGGGCAACACACCCTCTACAAAGGAACCCATAAATGAGATAATACGAGCCCTTGTATGTCATGAAACCCATTCCCAGAAGTCTTACCCCACTCCACCTCATATTCACTCATGGATTAGATAGGTTTCCCTTGGGAAACACCTTTTGACTTGGGGGTTGATTGACCCAATAGGATCTCTTGATACCCCTGCAACACCTAAATTTGACAAATTGTATAAGGTATTTGATCATTTGTTTAGTTTGAAAAGGGGGGTTTGATGCACATATTTGGGTGGTTCTATTATTAGATGTGGTTTACTTGTCATGATTATTGTGACTTATGGACCCCTGGAGGGTGTATGCTTTTTTCTTTGCAGGACCTTTCCCGATGGACAAGTGTTCATGAGGGGATGACTTGCTCGAACCTTCATGGGGGATTTGGAGCCAAAGGATTGGAGGCACTATAGCATGTTTGGATACCAGATCCCATTCCTATCCACTTGGATGCTATATTTTGTGGGCTTATACATCATCCTTATATCCCATGATGTCACTAGGGCTTGATGGATATGATGGAGGAGGAATTGATGTGATGTTTTGACATGTGTGGCTTGATGGAGGGCCTTGGATTCCTAATGTTGCATTTACCTTATCCAATTATTCACTTTGGGAGCCTAACGTCACCCTAGAAGGGAATGACATCACCCTTTGAGGGATATTTTGATGTAATTTTATTAAAATTGAATTTTAAGGGCAATTTTGTAAGGCCGGCCCTTCTATTTTGACATTGACATTTTTTAGGCCAAAAGGTGATATAAATACACCTTTGGAAAATCATTTTAACATAATAATATTCCTCACAAGAGGACACAAGTATAAAATTTTCTCCCTAGTGGTTCATTGGCTGAAATTTACTAGTGTGCACCACTTGGAGTACTTGCTTTGGATGTTTTTTGATGTTTTTTGGTGGAAATTTCTACAACTAGGTGCTTTATGCTTGATTATTCTTGGTGAAGTAAGTAAAATCTACAATTCATTTTCATGCTTGAATGGTTATGGTAAATTTTACTTGTTCATGTTTAATATTATGAAATTGCTTGCTTGAAACCCTAGGAGAGGGACATAAATTGTTTCTTCCTCTCTCTAGTTCTTTCCACTTATTGAATTGTCAAGAGAATCTTGTCTAGATTAGGTTCCTAAAGCCATAAAGTGATATCACTTTAGGAGTCCTATTCTAGTGTCCTTTTGCAAATATATTTCATGTTTCCAAGGAGAAGAGGAATTAGCTAGAGCCCAAAAGAGCTTTCACTCTAGCCAAAATTCCATCTTTGAGATTCAAAGCTTGGGGCCTTGAAGTTCCAACACCCCAAGACTTTATCCCTCTATCCTTAGACAATATTATCATTTATTTCTCCAAGTATTTTCTATTGTTTTAAATGACTCCATAGCCCAAAAGGCACTTGTCTACTCGCTCTATCTTGTGAAGGAATTGGTCAAACTACTCCCACATTCTATTCTCCTTAGCTTCTACTAACTTTTACTAACCCTATCTTAGATAGATTTACTAATTGTGTTGTTGTTTTTACAAAACATTTCTACAACCATCTAAAACCTTGTAATTTGTTGCATACACTTTCTAAACACTAACCTAAACTACTCAAAAATTTCTTGAAGTGCTAATTAATCTATTGGATACATGCTAAGTTTTCACTGTACTTTCATGTTATTCTAAGTTGTATTTCTTGCGTATGTTACAAAAGATTAATCGTTGTTGTAAACTAATAAATTGCTGCATTTTTACTTCATCCACCATATATTTTCATTTGTCTATTGTCTGTTGAGGTTCTACTATCATATTGGTACTTGGAATTTCTATATATATATGATATATTGTTCTTGTTCCGGGAAGGTACACAAACTCTCTTTATTTTACTTAATTCCTTAAACACAAACCTTTGACTTGGGTAAATAGTGAGAGGGGGGAGCATATTGATCATATATTTAGCTTTCCCAACCCTTTCGATTGTCGGGGATGCCTCCCCTAGGTTGGACCTCATCCATCCCTAAAAGTGGGGATTTTCCACTGAGGTGATAGTGGTGGGATATCCTGTTGTTACACTAATTTGAGTTACTTTGTGGGGCTTTGGCATAAGTGCAAATTGTGCAATAACATTCCCCCCACCCCTCCTCCCTAATACCTAATTCTAAACATGTCCCCAATCCCTCAAATCCCTTAATACCTAATTATATACCTCCAATATCTATATATTTTTAATAAATTATAGGTAAGAGGTAATATATTGTTTTCATTTTTTAGAATTTAAAATCTCTCATTAATGATCAATTTTGTGATATATTTCTCCATAGTGTTCATTTCAAAAATGGCTATGAATTTAATAATCAATTTTGTGATATATTTCTCACATAGTGTTCATTTCAAAAATGGCTATGAAATTAATAATCAATTTTGTGATATATTTCTCACATAGTGTTCATTTAAAAAATGGATGTAAGACTACAATCCCCACTTCCTTTCTTCCCAATTTTGGTTCGAGGTGATAATTGGAAAGTTCTCCTTTTTTGGTTAACAAGTTCACGAGTCATTTCAAAAATGGATATAAGACTGCAGTCCTCACTTCCTTTCTTCCCAATTTTAGTTCGAGGTGATAACTGGAAAGTGCCCCTTTTTTGGTCAACAAGTTCATGTGACTTCTAGTTAAAACAATCAAAACATTCTACTTAAATAGACTTTATTTATGAGAACAAAAAAACCCTATATTTAGGGAAATTTATATAGACCACACTAAATAAACATCCACAATTTAAGGATATTGATAGGGTCTTATATCGATATAACTTAGAATAATAATTGAGATGAATTGAGAGAAAACATATTAGCAAAGTGATTAACTTGGAAATTCATCATTGGACTTTATATTATCATACTTTGTTGAACTTATGCTTATGCTTAGGGGGGGTGAATCGATATAAGATACTTTTTACTTTATTTAACCATTTATCAATCATTCATTAGATGAGCAACGATAATCACACATAAAATCAACTCATAATGAACAGAGTTTAACATGGAAACCCAATCGGGAGAAAGCCATAAACTTATATTTATAAATGTCTATACACACCAACCCACTCTTACAAATGTTGTAGGAACCAACCTACTCGAGATACCAATCTCATTAAATGAGAACAAAATTGGCAAGATGTAGGCCCCAACCTACTGGAGACACCAATCTCCTCAACTGAGCATCAACTCAACCGCACCTGTAGGCACCAACCTATTGTTACAATATTTTCAAGCAACAACTTGATGGAGACATCAATCCCCTCACCCGAGCACAAAACCAACAAGATATGTGTAGACACCAATCCAATATCTTCATACACATAGTACTTCTAACTTCACTTGCATGCTTCATTCCACATACAATCCTTCAAACCCTAGTCACATGTAGCCTTCATTCCCTAATAAGCCTCATAGCATCATTCCCAGAATATAATCCCTAATGAAAACATCACAACCTCGTAATAGTGCACATTGCAACATCACACCCTCAAAAAAATGCACACAACAACATCACAGACCTTCAGTCCTTCATAGCGCACCTTAAGAACAAGAAAGACCCCAAGAAAATCGCTTAGAATTCTCTTGCACACCTTTAGATCTAAAAAAGACACCCAACACCTTTAGATCACCTTAGATCACTTTTTTTTTCACTTCAGACTTGATCTCTTACTTGGTTACTCTACAAATGCACACATATATCTTGTATTTATAGCAATTATGTAGCTAATTTCAGGGTTGACCTGTAAAGACTAGCTAAGCCGACCTCAATTTTTTGGTTGGGTTGTTGGACAAAAATAATTATATCTCCTCATTCCTAGGGATTTAGAGGGAATTTCATATACCATTGGAAAGGTCTCAAAATACGATTTCCAACCATATAACATGTTCTCCCATTTTAGCTAGGTATGTAGGGTAAAAATTCCTTCAAAGATAGGGTATCCAAATTGATCATCAAAAATCCAAAATTAATACTTTCAACAATCTCCATATTGCAATATTTAGCTTGGACATATGTAGGCTTGTAATATTTATCTTGGACATTTGTAGGATCCCCCTATATTTGACATCAATGAAAACAATATTTCCAACAATACCCCCCTTTGTCATTGATGACAACCCTTAGTCAATTTTGTTACTTCCCCTGTCTGCAATTCTCCTTGTGTCTACAATTATTCCTCTTTCTGCAAATTCTCCCCCTTTGACATCAATGGAAAAGGGTTCCCCCCCCTGAGCTTGTGCTTCCCTTTACTGACAATATGAGAGGGATATCACTCCCAACTTCAATTCCATGTGACATTTTTCTTCTTTGACTTCATTGAGTATGTATACATTGCTTGAGGTTCTATTTGCAACTTCAGGAATATTAGTGAAAAATGCAAATAGAACCTCAAGCGATGTATGCATACTCAATGAAGAAAAAGAAGAAAAATGTTGTAAGGAATAGAAGCTGAGAGTGATATCCTTCTCATCTTGTCAGTAAACAGAAGCATAAGCTTAGGGGGGGAATCCATTTTCCATTGATGTCAAAGGGGGAGAAGTTGCAGACAGAGGAAGAAATGCAGGCACAAGGAAAGTTATAGAAAATGGGAGTATCATAATTGACTAAGGGTTTACATCAATGACAAAGGGGGAGATTGTTGGAAATATTTTTTTCATTGATTTCAAATATAGGGGGATCCTACATATTTCCAAGATAAATATTACAAGCCTTCATATGTCCAAGATAAATATTTCAATATGGAGAGTGTTGAGAGTATTACTTTTGTATTTTTGATGATTAGTTTGGATACCCTACCTTTGAAGGAATCTTTGCCTTATATACATATCTCAAATGGGAGCACAAGTTATATGGTTGGAAATATTATTCTAAGACCTTTCCAATGATATACGGAATTCCCACTAACTCCCTATGAATCAAGAGATATGCATTTTTTTGTCCGACAACCCAACTAGAAAATTGAGGTCAGCTCAACCAATATTTACAGGTAGAACTTGAAAGTAGAGACATAATTACTGTAAATACAGGACATATGTGCACATTTTTAGAGTAACCAAGCAATAGATCAAGTATGAGGTGCATAAAAGTGATATAAGGTGTGATAAAGGTGTTGGGGTGTATTTTTGGGATCTAAAGGTGTGCAAGAGAAGTCTAAGGGATTTTCTTGTGGTCTCTCTTTGATGCTTTGAAAGTTGCTTCCTTTTGTGCTCGAATTTCTTTTCCTGTCCTCATCTCATATGTAGTGAGAATCCCATGCAACTCATCCACCATTAGTTTCTCCAAATCCTTCATTTATTCAATGGCACAGAGCTTGCCATCAAATATTAAATGGAGACACTTGAGAACCTTTTGCCCAATCACTGATTATTCAACCTCCTTACCAAGTCCTATGATGGTTTTGACAATTTCAACCACTCGAAGAAAATAGGCTGCAAAGTTTTCTTCATCTTTCATTTTCAAACTCTCGAACTGTCTTTCATGAGTTTGGAGTTTTTCCTTCTTCACCTTGCCATCATCTTCATAGATGTTTTGAAGTTCGTCCCAAATGTTTTTTTTTCGATTTACTTTGCATCACCTTGATAAATTATGATTCGGATAGACCACTTAGTATAGTATTCATGGATTTTGTATTATGGTCACTAGCCTTCTTCCTTCCTGCATCTATTGGTGGAGTTGTTGGGACTATATAACTAGTCAAGGCTAATTACTAAATATCAAAACCAAGATCCATTAGATAAGTCTGCATCCTTATACTCCATAATGCATAGTTTGTTCCATCAAACAATGGAGTCTTTTTTTGTGGAGAAACCTTCTTGAAAATCCATGTGTGCTCCTGAGATCTATCTTCTAGCGATTAGACTGTTTATGAAGGAACCTACTCTAATACCAATTGTTGAACTTATGATTATACTAAGTGGGGAGCGGGGGCATTAATCAATATAAGATACTTTTTCTTTATTTGACCATTCATCAATAATTCATTAGATGAGAAACAATAATCACATATAAAATCAACTCATAATGTACAAATTTTAACATGGAAATCCAATCGGGAGAAAACCATAAACTTATCTTTATAAATGTCTGTATGCACCAACCTATTGTTACAAATATTTTAGGAACCAACCTACTGGAGACACCAATCTTCTTAACTGAGCACTAACTTGGCTAGATGTAGGCACTAACCTACTGGAGACACCAATCTTCTCAACTGAGCACCAACTCAACTGCACCCATAGGCACCAACCTACTATTACAATATTTTCAAGCACAAACTTAATGAATAAACCAATCCCCTCACCAAAACACCAACTCAACAAGTTACATGTAGATGATATCCAATATATTCATACACAAAATACTTCTGAATTCACCAACATGCTTCATTCCACGGACAATCCTTCAAACCCTAGTCACATGTAGCCTTCATGCCCTAGTGAGCCTCATAACATCATTCCCGAAATATAATCCCCGAAGACAACATCACAACCTCAAAATAGTGCACATTTCAACATCACACCCTCAAAAAAGAACACAAGACATCATCACAGACCTTCAGTCCTTCATAGCGCACCTTGATAATAAGAAAGACCCCAAGAAAATCCCTTATACTTATCTTACACACCTTTAGATCTCAAAAAGACACCCGAACACCTTTAGTGCACCTTAGATCACTTTTGCACACCTCAGACTTGATATATTACTTGGTTACTCTACAAATGTGCACACCTATCCTATATTTATTTTAATTATGTCCCTACTTTCAGGGTTGACCTGTAAAGACTAGATGAGCTGACCTTAATTTTCTGGCTAGGTCGTCGGACGAAAAAATTCATATCTCCTCATTCCTAGGGAGTTAGAGGGAATGCCATATGTTGTTGGAAAGGCCTTAGAATAATATTTCCTACCATATAACTTGTGTTGAAATTTAGTCAAACATTTAGTCAACAACTAGATTTTAGTCTCCAATAACTATTCACCATTAATGCATGTTAAACCCTCAAGCATTCAAATGGAATTATGAGCAGAAATACAAATGACTAAGAACTGCAAATTTGTAACGAAAAATGAACTACAAAAAAATATTCAATCACACATTTGACACAGATTTTCGAGCAATGCCCCTGGAAAAAACCCGAAGGGAAAACCAGTCCAAATGAGAAATTTTATTATATGATAATAAATAATAATTCTGGAAATTACAACATTAATTTTCAGCCAATTAAATGCACCGTACTTATCTCAAATATTGTGCCCACCACCTAAAAAATTGTTCCAAACTCCCTCAATTTTTGTGCCTAGTTTTTTGTACGGTTGTACAACCTTCTCACTCAGAAAATCATGTCTCAAAGTATGTGCCGATATTATGTACATTATAGTGTTGTGTACAGATTTATTACAACAACAACCCACCTCGATTTTGGTGCCAAATGCACCTCAATTTATGTGCCAAATATCATCCTCGATTTCTATGCACAGTTGTAGCTATACAACTAAAAAGATAAATGGTGTATGACCTTCACAAACCAAGTTGTATTGAATGTAATTAATGCTGAAATTAACCTTGGGATTCATGCCACTTTCTTTCCTTGGAAAGTGTGCCCTCACTACTACAAACAATTTCCTCTCTTCTTGTCCAATCTCTTCCCTCAAAATGTCTCATTGAATGTGCATCTTCCCTCTCTAATTCTCCTTTTATAAACTCATTAATGAATACAATCCCTAACCCTAGATCTAAATGGACAAGATTAGATCTTGCCTCTCACGATCTAACAGTTGTGACTTAATCTCTCGTTGAGATCATTTAAATCACTTAAGTCTCCAAACATAATAAAATCCACTTTTATTCATTAAATAATAAAAGCATCCCACTTAACTTTATAAATTCAATAAATTAGAGAGAGAAATTTCTTGGTCACTTCTGCATGCTAGGAACCACCAATGCAGAAGTACCCCCGAGCTACAAAAAACTAACACTCCCTCTTAGCGAGGGAGGTACTTTTGGCACCTCCACCACCTGGATTTGTCTCCAAGCTCATCACACCATCCATAATTGGTGTATCTAATCCCTCTAAACCTGAAGCATGTCCTGCCACTTTCCCTAGAACCTGAGCTGAGAACCTATACTAGTCACCCGTGCTCTGAGGAGTCTTCTCACTGTCTTAAGAATTCAATAGTGTCATCTCGTACCAACTAATTCCCCTAAAAACAATGGAAGAATATTGATTATGTTGTATCCACTCACTCTTCTAATCCACTTGTTCTCTCTGTGTCACTAAAACTGAACTTGAATCCAATATCCCCTTAGACTCATCCACTGGTTATCCCAAAAAAATGTCTATCCTCCCCTGTCTAATACCAAGAACTTATGTTGCATTCAAGCTCACTCCCTATGAATATAAAAACACTTGTCTCCTTTGGAACACCACACTATATCCCTCATCCTCCAGAGCTGATACGGAGAGCAATTTTACCTTCAACTATGGAACAAAAAACACCTTGACCACCTCCAGAGATCCTTCTGGCTCTAGCTAGAATATGACACATCCAACCCCCTTCATTGCATGAATGATTCTAGCTCCACTTCTCACATGCAAGTCTGAGCTTGTCTCTGAAACACTAAGGAACATAAACCTCATCATTGTCATATGGAGAGATGATCCACTATCCACAATTCATGCTTCAATGTCCTCATACCCTACAAAACAGATGCTCGAAAGAAAAGAGACCAGAGAAAATTCCTTCTCAAATTTCTCATCAAAATCATCGATCTCAACTGATGTCAATGTTGCTACCTGTTCCTGCTTATTCTTCTTGTTAGGACACTACTTTGCATAGTGGCCAATTTTTTGACATGTAAAGCATTTCACATTTCTCATGTCCTTCTTTCCATCTACCTTTCCCTTCTTCAAATGAAGATAAACATTCTCCTCATCACCATCACCCTTGGCCTAACTACCTTGAATAACCTCTTCCTGAGTCTCCTCTTGAGAGAATTCATCCCACAAACTCTACCAATCAGGGAGATTTTCACATGCCACAAATCCCTTCACGAATGAATCCCACTTCTCTGAGAACCCATTCAGAGTTTTCCTTACAAGTTTGTCATCCTTGAATTCCTCTCCAACATTCGATAACTCATCATGAACCTATGATATCCTGGTGAGATACAATGTCAATGTGTTAGTATTGAACATATTTGTGCTCTAGAGTTTCTCCCTCGATACCATCTTCTTGTTTTGCTTTCCACTCTGATATAGATTTATCAGAGCATCCCACATATCATAGGATTTTTTTCCAAACACATGAGGTATGATATGGTCCTTCATGGAATCCAAGAGAATCCTTTTTGATTTCACATTTTTCTTATTGAAGGCCTCCAAAAGCGTTGGATCTGTGGGAACAACCAAGGTTTTCTCAACAATGTCCTAGCTTTCGTTTTCCTCCAAAAAAAACACAATCCGCCCTTTCCATGCGATAAATGTTGGGTATGTGTTATATTCTTTGCACGACTAGTAGTGTCTACGTTGCGT
>JASDQU010103810.1:287555-301682 GCA_032191745.1 Picea mariana
AACTTCAACAAATGACTGGAAAAAGTTGGATCGAAAGGAGAAGAGAACAATCTGACAGTGTCTCTTAGATTCAATATTACTGAATGTGTCAGAGGAAGCTACAACCAAGGATTTATGGGATAAGTTGGGGAGGTTGTATCATTCTAAGTCCCTGGTAAATAAACTATTCCTTATAAAGAAGATGTATAATCTGAGGATGAGAGATGGAGAATTGGTGGAAGAGAATTTGAATGCCTTTAATACTGTGGTAAGTCAATTAGTATCCGTTGAGATTAAAATTTCAGATGAAGTTAAGTGTATCAGTCTACTTTGTTCTTTACCAGAATCATGGGATAGTCTGGTTGTGGCCATAGGTAGTAATACAACTGCCTTGAAGTTTGATGAAGTGGTGTCATACTTGTTGTCAGAGGAGATGAGAATGAAGAACATGGAAGGACATAGCACAAACGCATTATTTTCAAGAGGATGCTCCTAGGAAAGAAATAGATCTAAGTTCTCAAGTGGGAGATCTAAGTCTAAGGGTAAATCCAAATCTCTCAGAAAGTTTGTAAATATATGTTGGAGATGTGGAAAATAAGGGCACTACAAGAAACAGTGTAGATCCAAAGTTGAGAAAAAGAAGGGATCTGAAGAATCTCCTTCTACAGAAGAAAATACCTCCAAGGAAGAAGGAGGGGATGTGTACTTGGCTTCTTCAAGCACACATGTAGATCATGAGGCATGGTTGGTTGACTCAGGTGCATCCTTTCATATGAATCCCCACATGGATTGGTTATGTGAATATGAAAGGTATGATGGAGGTAATGTTTTCCTAGGTGATAATTCGACAACTAGAGTCATAGGACGAGGAAAATTCAAGGTGAGGCTCATAGATGGAAGGATTAGAACACTACCTGGTGTTCTGCACATCCCATGTTTGGCCATAAATTTGATTTCTATAATCAAAATGGACGATGCATGGGTAAAAGCAATATTTGAAAAGGAAACCTGCAAGATGGTTCAAGGAACAATGGTGTTGTTGAAGGGAGTTTGGTTTGGAACCCTGTATAAGATGAAAGGAAGCAATATTAGTGATGGGTGTAATAGTTCCATTGTTCTTGATATTGGATTTGAAGAATAAATAACTCCTACAGTCTCTGTATAAAAGGTCATGTTGTGGCATCAAAGACTGGGGAATATCAGAGAGAAGGGTCTTCAACTACTACACGGTGAAGGTATGGTTGAAGGTATGTCTAACTTCTCTCTGGATTTTGATTTCTGTGAACATTGTGTATATGGGAAGCAAAATTGGGTAAGATTCCCCTCTGGTGCAATGAGGGCGGAAGGAATTTTAAAACTAGTTCAAAGTGATGTTTTTGGACCTGTGTCGATCCCATCATTGGGAAAATCTATGTACTGTGTATCATTTATAGATGACTTCTCGAGGAATACTTGGATATATTTCCTCAGGAAGAAATCTGAAGTCATTGACAGGTTTAAAGAGTTTAAGGCTCTTGTTGAGAATCAAATAGAGAAAATAATTAAGGTGTCGAGGGCAGATAATGTCGGAGAGTTCTGGGAGAATGAATTTGAAGAATTCTACAAGAAGTGTGGTATAGAAAGACATAATACTACCCCATATACACCTCAAAAAATTGGAGTTGCAGAAAGGATGAATAGGACGTTGATGGAAAAAACAAGGTGCATGATCAATGGTGTCGGGTTAGGGCAATAATTCTGGGCAGAGGCAGTGGGTACTTCTTGTTACCTGGTCAATGGATCACCCTCATTAGCGTTGGATGACAATACTCCACAAGAGGTATGGACTGGTAAGAAACCTTTTCTCACACATCTCAAGGTATTTGACTGTGAGGCTTATGTTCATGTTCTAAAGGAAAATAGGACTAAGCTAGATAAGAAGGTTGAAAAGTGTATCTTTATTGGGTATAAAGATGGTCTCAAAGGTTATAAGCTTTGGAACCTAAACTAATAAGGTTGTGTATAGCCAAGATGTGGTATTTAGAGAAATGAAGGATATTGTTAAACAAGGAGTCCTACCAAGGAAGAACCAAAGAAAATAGAGTTTGATGTAAAGGATGATGAATCAGACTCTACAGAAGAACAAGAATCATAAGAATAACATCCTCATACTCCAATATTAAGGATATCAGTTCGAGAAACAAGGATACCAGAAAGATATACTCCATATGATTTCCATTCAAAATTTTCTTTGTCTATTACTGATGATGATCCTAGAACTGTCAGGGAGGTAGTGGATTTAGAGGATGGAAAGCTCTAGAAAAAGGCCATGAATGAAGAAATGGCAGCCTTGGATAAGAATGAGGCTTGGGATTTAGTGGAGTTTTCTTCTAGAAGAAATACCATTGGCAACAAATGGGTATTTAAAAAGAAGTTGAATGCAGAAGGCAAAGTGGAGAAATAAAAAGCTCGGTTAGTAGCAAAGAGTTATTCCCAGGTTGAGGGAATTGATTTTGGTGATATTTTTTCTCCTGTTTCCAAGTTAACTTCTATAAGATTGTTGTTATCTGTTGCTGCTGCATTTGATTTTGAAGTAGAACAGATGGATGCGAAGACAAATTTCCTACACAAGGATCGGAAGAAGAAATCTATATGAAGCAGCCAGAAGGTTTTGTTGTGAAGGGAAAGGAGGAGTTGGTATCAAGCTGAAAAAGTCCCTGTATGGTTTAAAACAATCACCAAGGATGTGGTATCAAAAATTTGATACTTATATGCTAGGACTTGGCTTCACAAGAACCAAAGAGGATCATTGTGTGTATTTTAAATTAATTGGTGATCATTTGATTTATTTGGTCTTGTATGTGGATGACATGTTGTTGATAGGAAACAACAAGGAGATTATCCAGGATGTGAAAACTCAGTGGTCCTCTAAATTTGACATGAAGTATCGCAATGCTTCAAATTTCATTTTGGGCATGGAAATTAAAAGAGATCGAAAAAAGAGGAAACTTTGGTTGAATCAGAGAAAATATGTTGAGACAATATTGTAGAGGTTTAATTTGTAGGAATGTAAACTGGTAAAGGTCCCTATTCCTGTTGGTGTAAATTTATCTACAGATCAGTCTCCCAAGACATAGGAAGAGGAGGAGGACATGTCTTGTGTTCCATATGCAAGTCCAATTCAAAGTTTTATGTATGCAATAGTTTTTACTAGACCAGACATTGCACATGTAGTGGGAGTTTTGAGCAGGTATATGTCAAAACCAGGAAAGGAGCATTGGACAACAGTAAATATATTTTTTAGGTATTTACGTGGCACTGCTAGCTATGGATTGTGCTACCAAGGAAGACCGGGATTGGACAGAGTTGTAATATTCCCACTAAATATATCTTTACATTCGTGGCAATTTTTTCTGAGTTTAAGGATGGTTTGTCCCTGAGGTATTTCTTCAAATAGTTTGTACCCAAACAACTGTAAGTGCAATATTGATGTTTATTTTTAATGAGACAACTCATAATAATTCATAGGCAATATCCAATAGCAACCAATACTGAAATGTATCATTGCAATTATGAAAATCAAGAGTAGTTGTTGCTTGTTTTAATTTAACATTGTGAAGGTCATACATAAATTGTCACGGTACTGACATAAGGAAACTTCCAACAATTTTTTATAACAACAATAAACAAATACAATGGGATGAAATGAAAATATAAACAAATATACAATGGGAGTAAAGAATATATCCAATCTGCATTGAATAGACTCCACCCACTAGAGATTCGACCCTCTGAAAGTTTCCTTCAGATAAATATATTTATGTAGCATCCAATAGAGGGAGAATGCCAATATTATATGCCCAGTATGATTGCTAGCACTTGACCAAGCAGAAATATGGATTCCCCAAAAATAATGACAAGTATCCTCACTCAGAAATAAGAGAAAATGCACCTAGCTTTGAGATAAATCTTAGTCTTCAATCAACAAGAACATTTTTTGTGTATAKACCAATAGATGTGTCTATATTAGAGGTAAGGCACCTCCCAATAGAGAATATGAACCTGCACTAATATACACAGCCTCCCACTCCCCAATTTCTTCACCAAGAGGAAATACGAGTTTCCCAAACAAGGGCAAAACRCCCAGAAGTAATATGGTTCTTTTTCAGCAACAAAATCGCCCCTCAATAATAGAAACTCGATCTGTCAGGGAGTATCACGGCCCAACAATGGGTGCATTTKCCCAACTGTAAGGAACCAACCCCAAGATGGTATGAAAATTCCTCTTAGTCAATATATGTTGCCACTATCAACAAATCTTCTTCCACAAAGGGTGAAATCCTCTGCAATGAAGCACACTGTCGAAATCTAAATAATTTTGAACCCAAGACTAGCTATTGTGTATTGTTGCAACACCGAAACGAGTAGATGAACAAGGGTTTCCAAAACCCTAGACTCTTTCCTCAAGATCTCTCCCAAAAATCTATTTTTCCAAATGAATGAATGCAAGAATGATGGGCGCCTCCTCTTTTCCCCTCTTTTATTTATCCATTGAGTTATTTCCAGCTCACTTTACTTTTAATTTTATTTTTAAAGTCACTTTATGCTTGCACACTTTATAATTTTTAAGTGACTTTATTTTCCTAAGACCCATGTCTCTCTTTTTCCCTTTTTCACTTTATAAAGTCATTTCCTAGGCAAAAGTTGAGTTCCATGGGTATATTTTCCGACTTAGCCTACTGGAACCAATTTAGGCTAGCGGAACCACTCCTTTTACTTCCTAGGAAAACAGGGACATTACAGTCCTCCCTGCTTGAGATTGCTTGTCCTCAAGCAACTGTAATCCAGGATGTTGCAATATCTTCTCTCCTTCCCAAGTAGAGTCCTCAGTAGGTAGATTTATCCATTTGATCAGGTACTCTTTGATGCTCCTGTTCTTTAATTTCTTTTCTCTGGTCTCCAACACCTCCTTCAGAATTAGAATCAGTTGCCCCTCCTCATCTAATGGTAGAAACTCTGTAGAGATGACAACATGATGTACCATTGCCTTCTTGAGGCATGAAACATGAAAGAAATTGTGTATCTTACACCCCTCTGGAATCTCTAACTCATAAGCTACCTCCTTGACTTGCCTCGAAATCATGTAGGGACCATAGAATTGTGGCTTCAATTTATTTTCCCCTTTCATTTTCAAGGATGATTTCCTATATGGTTGCAAGCAGAGGTATACCAAGTCTCCCACCTCGAAATTGAGCTCCACTCTATGCTTGTTGGAATGCATCTTCTACTGATTTTGTGCCATTTGCAGGTTATCTTTGAGATTTTGCAAGATGTCCTGACCCTCTTGAATCCAATCTTTGGCTTTGGGTGTCAGACTATTCCCAAATGCTCGATCCAGAAAGGTGGTGGCATAATAACCATACAAATCTTTGAAAGGTGTCATCCTGATTGGCATGTGATAAGTGGTGTTATAGAAATGCTCACCCAAGTGCAGCCATTTGACCCACGCTTTTTGTTACCCCGATACATAATTTCTCAAATACCCCTCGAGCCATTTGTTTACAATTTCAATTTTCCCATCAGTCTGAGGGTGATAACTAGTACTAGCTATTAATTATGTCCCTACAAGTCTAAACAGCTCCTTCCAGAAGCCCCCCATGAATCTATTGTCTCGATCACTGACAATTGTCTTGGGCAGTCCATGCAGCCGAAATAATTCTCTGAAGAACAATTCCGCTACTTGTGCTTCAGATTATTTGGACGATACGATGAAGAAATGGGTGAATTTAGTAAGCCTTTCAACCACCACGTAGGTACAATCTTTCCCCTGAACCAGAGGTATCCTTGTGATAAAATCCATTGAAATGATTTCCCATTTTTGTTCAGGAATGGGAAGCGGTTGGAGAAATCCTACGGGGTGGGTATGTTCCACCTTGTTTTCTTACAAATGTGGCATTCCCTCACAAAATTCAATACATCATTCTTGAGACCCTTCTAAGAGAACCTCTCCCGAATTTGTCTATAAGTATTCAGGTATCCTGGATGACCTGCCAAAGGAGAAGTATGTGCTGCATGCAGAATTTTATCTTTCAATTAAGATTCTAGTACTAAATAGATCCAGTCCTTATAATATATGATGTCGTCAATAACCTTGTACCTATCATTGGATACCTGACCATCAATTATCTCACAATCAAACCTATTTTTAGAGTATTCTACCAATATAAGTGCCTTCCATTCCATTGAAATCTCCATGAGAGAGAGAGTGGGTATCCTAGATAGGGTGTCAACAACCACATTATTTTTTCCTTTCACATACTCAATTTCAAAATCGTAGGCTTGGATTTTACTGATCCATTTTTGTTGTTGCTTTCTCAGCTCCTTTTTCTCCATGAGAAACCTCAAGCTATTATGATCAGTCTTTACCTTGAACCTATTCCTCACCACGTACTGCCAGAATTTGGTCAAAGCATGCATTATGGCCAACATCTCTTTGTCATATATGGAGTAAAGTCACTCATACTCTCAGAGTTTGCGGCTCTCAAACGCTATGGGGTGGCTGTTTTGCATCAATACAGATCCTATCCCAATTCCCTAAGCATCACACTCCAAGACAAAGGCTGAGTGAAATCAAGGAGTGCTAAAATAGGGCATGAGCTCATGACCTGCTTCATTTTCGTGAATGTCTCCTGGGCCTCCTCTGTCCAAATGAAAGCCCCCTTTTTGGTGAGATCAGTCATTGGCGTTGTTAACTATGAGAATCCCTTAACAAATTTCATGTAGTAAGTGAAAAGACCAATGAATCTCTTCAGTTCTGTCACATTCATAGGATTTGACCACTCAATGATTGCCCTGATCTTTTCTTGGTGCACCTGTACTCCATTCTCCCCAATCACGTGCCCCAAGTAGAGCATCTTTTTCATACCAAATTCACACTTGGATTCCTTTGCATACAACTGTCAACTCTCTATAATACTTCATCGAGATATCGCAGATGATCTTCCCATGTTTTTTTGTATATGAGGATGTCGTCAAAGGAGACCAATAATAACTTCCTCAAATTTTTATTGAACACATGATTCATGCACGACTGGAAGTTGGCAGGGGCGTTAGTCATCCTGAATGGCATGACCATAAACTCATAATGCCCACAGTGGCATCTAAAGGATGTTTTAGGTACGTCCTGCTCTCGTACCTTGATCTGATGATACCCTGATTGAAGATCAATCTTCGAGAAAAATTTGGCTCCCCTGAGCTCATCCATTAATTCATCGATCTTGGGTATGGGGTACCAATTCTTGATTGTCTACTTGTTTAGGGCCCTGTAGTCAATACACATCCGAAGAGTACCATCCTTCTTCTTGACTAAGACAATAGAAGAGACAAATGGGATGGAACTAGGGCGGATGTGGCCCATTTTCAACAATTCTTTAATGGCTTTTTCAATCTCATCCTTGTAAACTTTAGGGTGCCTATAGGGGTTTGTGATAAATGCTTGGACCCCCTCTTATATCTCTATGATATGCTCAAAACCTCTATCAGGTGGAATTCCAGGAGGAATGTCACTAAATACTTTATGATGTTTGCGGGGTAATACTTGTAAGTCCTCTAGAAGTTGTTGCAGGCAGTCAGGTGGCTCTCTTTCAAAAATAAAACACTCTACATCCCACTCTATATCACCATGCCTCATAAATTCCTCTATGTTGTGCGATGACACAGTATTCGATCGATACTGGTGCATGGCTCATAGGACCACTTTCTTTCCATATGAGCCTGTGAACTCCATATCCATGGTCCTCTGATCAGTAGTGTATCTCCCAATAGAGTAAATCCTTTGAATGCCCAACACTACATTGGTTTCTGGTATGTCCACCACAAATAAATCATTTTTCATTGAGCATTTTCCCATGGTTAATGCAAGCTTGGGAATCCACTTGGTGAAACTCATCTGGTGGACTTCTGGTATGACTACTGTGAACCCATTGAATTCATTTGTCATAATTCCTCTCCTCTCGACCATGTTACCGTCAATGAAGTTATGGTATGCTCCCCCATCAATCAATATTATCACCTTGTACCCCTGTAGGACACCTTTGACCCTGAAGGTATGATACCTCAGAAATCTTGACATCGAGGCCATGATTGGGTCCTTAGCCCCGGCCTGTGAAGACTCCTCTCGTGATGTTGGATGTCCCTGGTCCTATACTTGCTCCACCTCCTCATGTTCATCACTATCACTGCTAGAGTATACCTCAATGTAATGGGCCTTGCCCATTCTGTCCTTCCCGATGCATCTGTTTCCTGGTTCCCATGGCTCCTGACCGCTGAAACACAATTTATTTTTCCTTAATTCTCTTCTGGTCTCTTCATCCAGTTTAGGCTTGCTGGCCCAATATCTCTTAGGTGGTCTTATTTCCTTAGTCTTCAGGGTAAAAGTGGGTTTGGGCGGAAATTGACTTATAGGTACTGCATCCTGCATGTATCAAGTTCTTCTGACTACATCCTGTAAAGAGCTTGTAGGCTTTGAAACATCCTTGTAGAGGCTCCATTATCCCCTCAACAAACAACATCACCAAATGACCCTCTGAAATGTCTAACACCATCACAACAACCCTCTGAAACTCAGATATATAGGCCTCTAGGATACCTATCTGTTTGAGCTGAGCCAACTCTCTGAAGTGAAGCTCAGGGTCCTTCCTGCCATATCTCTCGATGAGTCTCTGTGTGAATTCCAGGTAGGCGATAACCCTGGCATGTCCCAAGGTGACTAACCCATGGTACCACCACTCATGGGCCTCACCATCTAGGTGCAAGGTATCCAACTTAATGGCATMTGCCTCTATCATCTAGTGCAATTAGAAGTAAGTGTCGAGCTCCTGCACCCGCGATCTAGTGGAGCAATTAGAGCCCCCATCAAACTTGGGAATAGTGACTTTCCCAATGGTACATTGCAACTCAAAATTCTGTGTCATGGCCCTTATGAGCCCTCTTGGTCAGTTTCTGCTCTTCATATTGCAGAACTCTACGAAGGACATGGATGAGTGGAAATAATATCCTAGCCTCTTGTAATCCTCTAAATATGCCCTATAGGGCTCATCCTGATCAACCTGCATCAATGGACTTGTGGCCTCATTCCCCAAAAAATGAGGCATAGTGGGTCTGGGGGATTTAGTGTACAAGTGGGGATGGATGTGCATGGTAGTGCGTGAATGGCTACCCTCTCCATTGTTTGAACCCCCATCACCATTCTGATTCTGCTTCGTTGGGCCCTTCAACGAATTCTTAGCTAACTACCCTATAAGGTCCATCATGGCCTTTTGACCCTTGGCCAAATCATTCAAAATATTGAAAAGACTATTGATCCCAATATCATATTATTCCCCCATAGTTTCTTTTCCCTTAGGTGTGATAGTTGGGGCTTCCTCTCTTGTTTCTTCCTCTCTAACCACTTCTTCTTCTTCCCTCCCAGGGGAGTCTAGGGTTCTTCCCCTACGTCTTTGATAGGTATGTTCTTCTCATCTTCTAGTCTCATAAATATGATTATAAGTTCCCCTTAAAGCCCATAGTTGTAGAGGAACATGCTCTAACACCACTTTAATATTCCCACTAGATATCTCTTTACGTTTGTGGTAATTTTTTCTGAGTTTAAGGATGGTTTGTCCCTGAGGTATTTCTTCAAATAGTTTGTACCCAAACAGTTGTAAGTGCAATCTTAATGTTTCTTTGTAATGAGACAACTCATAATAATTTAGAGGCAATATCCAATAGCAACCAATACTGAAATGTATCACTGCAATTATGAAAATCAAGAGTAGTTGTTGCTTGTTTTAATTTAACATGATGAAGGTCATACATAAATTGTCACAGTACTGACATAAGGAAACTTCCAACGATTTTTTATAACAACAGTAAGCAAATATAGTGGGATGCAATGAAAATATAGAACCTGGATTAAAGAATATATCTAATCTGCGTTGAATAGACTCCACCCACTAGAGATTCGACCCTATGAAAGTTGCCTTCAAATGAATATATTTATGCAGCATCCAATAGAGGGAGAATGCCAATATTATACACCTAGTATGAGTGTTGGCACTTTCCCAAGTAGAAATATGGATTCCCCAAAAATAATGACAAGTCTCCTCACTCAGAAATAAGAGAAAATGCACCCAACTTTGAGATAAATCTAAGTCTTCAACCAACAACAACATTTTCTGTGTATAAACCAATAGATGCACCCAAATTAGAGGTAAGGTGCCTCCCAATAAAGAATATGGACCTGCGATGATATACACAGTCTCCCACTCCCCAATCGCTCCACCAAGAGGAAATATGAGTTTCCCAAACAAGGGGAAAACACCCATAAGTAATATGGTTTTGTTTCAGCAACAAACTCGCCCCTCAATAATAGAAACTCGACCTGTCAGGGAGTATCAAGACCCAACAATGGGTGCATTCGCCCAACTACAAGGAACCGACCCCAAGATGGAATGAACAGTCCTCTTAGTCAATATATGCCGCCACTATCAACAAATCTTCTTCCACAAAGGGTGAAATCCTCTGCAATGAAGCACATTGTCGAAATCTAAATGATTCTGAGCCCAAGAATAGCTAGGGTGTATTATTGCAACACCGAAACTAGTAGATGAACAAGGGTTTCCAAAACCCTAGACTCTTTCCTCAAGAGCTCTCCCAAAAATCTATTTTTCCAAATGAATGAATGCAAGAATGAGGGGCGCCTCCTCTTTTCCTCTCTTTTATTTCTCCATTGAGTTATTTTCCGTTCACTTTACTTTTAATTTTCTTTTTAAAGTCACCTTATGCTTGCACACTTTATAATTTTTAAGTGACTTTATTTTCCTAAGACCCATGTCTCCCTTTTTCCCTTTTTCACTTTATAAAGTCATTTCCTAGGAAAAACTTGAATTCCCTAGGTATCTTTTCCGACTTAGCCTACGGGAACCAATTTAGGCTATTGGAACCACTCCTTTTGCTTCCTAGGCCAACGGGGACATTACAAGAGTGTTGGATATATATGGATTTGTGGATGCAAACTCAGTTGGAGATCTAGATCGTGGGAGATCTACAAGTGGGTATGTCTTTAACCTGTTTGGAGGAGCAATCAGTTGGATGAGCAAAAGACAAGCTATAGTGGCACTTTCAACTACAAAATTTGAATACATGGCAACCACTCATGCAAGTAAGGAAGTGATATGGTTACAAATATTGTGTTCAGGTATTGGGTTGGTACAACAAGTTGTAAGGATAGATTGTGATAGTAAGAGTGCAATTTTTATGGCGAAGAACCTGACTTATCATTCAAAGACAAATCATATTGATATTCAATATCACTTTGTGAGAGACATGGTTGAAGAAAAGAAAGTGTTGCTGATGAAAGTGGACACTTTGAAGAATGTTGCAGATTCATTAACATGAAAATCTGTGAGCACTAAGAAGTTCTCTTGGTGTAGAGGATCCATGGGCATTGTTGCCTTGGATTGTTGACTATGTAACACTGTAAACCCCATGTATGCAAAGAAAACAACAAGTGGGAGAATGTTGAGTATGTGCTATATTCTTTGCACAATCAAGAGTGTCCATTTTTTCCTCGGGAAACATGTCAGATTTTTTCCTCGATTTTCATGTCCATTGTTGGGCAGTTTTTCGACACGTGGTTTTTGCTGATGGTTTTCTATTTTTGGTTAAAGAATTAGGATTGTTGATTAATCTAGGTCATTGGGTTAGGGTTTTGGATTTCGTTGGCTCCTATATGTATATTGTATTGTAAACAATGTAACATGATGAATGAATATAGAATATGCTAGTTTTCTTGGTTTGGGTTTCTAGGGGGAAAATCTCTTTGTAATGTGTGTATTTTCCATTGTACCTTTTCTGTTCTTTTACTGAAAATCTGTTTGCAGTAAATATTGTACTAGGTTAAAATCTACACTAAAGTTTGTATCCCCGTCTAGCCTGTCCTCAAACCTCAATCTGGTAGCCATCCTTGTTCAACTGGCCTACAATACTTTTCCCTTCCCTTTTCCAAGAAAAAAAACCCCCTACAAGTCACTACAAGCCCTGTGTCAAAATCTATCCAATGAACTTCATAGCATTCACTCTAATACCATGTTGAAATTTCATCAAACACTTAGTCAACAACTAGATTTCAGTATCCAATAATTATTCAGCATTAATGCATGTTAAACCCTCAAGCATTCAAATGGAATTATGAGAAGAAATACAAATGACTAAGAATTGAAAATTTGCAGCAGAAAATGAACAATAGAAAAATATTCAATCACACATTTGACACAGATTTTCGGGAAATGCCCCTGGAAAACCTCAAAGGGAAAACCAGTCCAAATGAAAAATTTATTATGAGGTGATAAAGAATAATTATGGAAATTACAACAATACTTTTCATCCAATTAAATGCACTATACTTATCTCAAATACTATGCCCACCACCTAGAAATTTGTGTCAAACTCCCTTTATTTTTGTGCCTAAGTTTTTGTATGGTTATACAACCTTCTCACTCAGAAAATCATGCCTCAAAATATGTGCCAGACTTCTATACATTACAATATTGTGTACAGATTTATTACAACAAAAACTCACCTTGATTTCCATGCCAATTGCACCTCGATTTGTGTGCCAAATCTCAACCTTGATTTTTGTGCATGGTTGTAGTTGTATGACCAACAAAATAAGTGTTGTACGACCTTCACAAACCCAGTTGTATAGACTGTAATTAATGATGAAAGTTACCTTAGGATTCTTGTCACCTTCTTGTCTTGGAAAGTGCATCCTCATTGCTACAAACAATTTCCTCTCTTCTTCTCCAACCTCTCCCCTCAGAATATCTCATTGAATGTGCCTCTTCCCTCTGAAATTCTACTTTTATAAACTCATTAATGAATAAAACCCCTAACCCTATATCTCAATGGCCAAGATTGGATCTTGCCTCTCATGATCTAACGATCCTAAATTAATCTCTCATTGAGATCACGCAAATCACGTAAATCTCCAAACATATTAAAATTCACTTGTATTCATTAAATAATAAAAACATCTCACTTAACTTTATAAAATCACTTTATAAAGTCAAGGCATTAGAGAGAGAACTTGCTCGATCACTTTTGCATGCTAGGCACCACCAATGCAGATGTACCCCCAAGCTACTAAAAACTAACAACTTGTGCTCCCATTTGAGCTAGGTATGTAGGGTAAAAATGTCTTCAAACATAGGGTATCCAAACTGATAATCAAAAATCCAAAAGTAATACTTCCAACAATCTCCATATTGCAATTTTATCTTGCACATTTGTAGACTTGTAATATTTATCTTGGACATATGTAGGCTCCCCCTATCTTTGACATCAATGACAACAATATTTCCAACATACTTGACTTTACAGTGGATTTGTTTTCTTGTATGAGAGTCGTTCATGTAAGTGATTTCCAATATATTATTTTTTTTTCCCAAAATTGAAATGTGATTGTCACTTTTCAACATGTTATTTAGAATATTTTTACTATTGAAAATATATGCATCAAGACATACAATGTATCAAGATCACAAGTGTATAAGATTGTGATTTTCAACATGAATGATTTTGAGAGTACCACTTTTCAATCAATCAGAAATAAAAAACAACTAAATACAACTTCTAAAAAAATTAAAAAAAAATCTCATCCCATAGATAGCATCGTTTTTTTCTTAATTATTTCTATAAACTTATTTAAACCAATAAAAAGTTTTTATTTATCTTAATTTACCTATCTTATTATAATATTATAATAAAATGTAGATAAACTTTTACTTATATAACATTTATAATAAAACATTTTTATTTCTTTTATACATGGAAAAAAAAAATACTTAACTAAAAATATTTGTTTTTTACTAAATATTTTCTTCTAAATTTCAAAAAATTCATCCTCTAAATTTTATACTTTTCAATATATTATAAAATTAAAAAAACATTAAAAATATATATTTTATCTTTTTCCAACTTCCCTCCTGCCATAATCACATAACATCTTCACCCGTATGATATCCTAAACAAGAACATCCTTATTAGTCATAATGTTGACATAATTAGGTAGTACTTTGGGTTTACACGTTAAATAGGCTTTTCCTTCGTTCCTATTCATCCTTTATGTAT
>JASDQU010103810.1:315808-345106 GCA_032191745.1 Picea mariana
TTTGAAACTAGTCATTTTATATGATAAAAATGACTAGTTACAAAGATTTTCTCTCTTAAATGTTTCTGAAATCTGAAATTTTATGCCCTTTGGCTAGCATTACCATGCTGCTTCTTCTCAACAACTTCACACAAGCCTCATCCTACCAACCATGCATCCGTTGCATTGATAACAATATATTTTTATTGGAGTATGTTAATTCTTTTTGGCAACATCAAAACGATGACAATAATACTATGAATATATCGTGATCTAATAATTGGGAAACAAAAAAACAAAGAGAAAACAATATATTTATACTATAATTTAATTATTTGGCCGACTACAAAACCATAGACTATTTATTAATCTTTTGGGCAACTGCAAAACCATAGCTGAAGAAATTACCTTGTTTCACTACGCATGATAAGTATGTTCAAAATCCTTGAACATACACAAAATTTCCCTGATGCAATCTGTATAGACCATTGAACCATCTAAAAAAGAAAAGCCTCTAGCTTAAAATAACTAGCTATGGCAATTTATCAGGATATACATAAAAATAAATGAAATAGACACAAATCAAGGCCTATGAATGTGGTACTTATTACTGCTGGACCAAATTTCTCTTGCAACCCATTGGATTTTTATGAATTGCATCCATTTTCAATTTCTCATGATCAAAAAATCCCATTAGTATTTCACACCCGAGGCATTAGTATTTCACACCCGAGGCAATTTAAGTTCTCATTATAATTAGAAATTACAAAGAAGATCAACTCTTTAAATTCAACAAAAAATTGAAACCCTGCAACAGAAAATGCATATTTTATTGCCTTTGCTATTGAATTCTGGTTTATCATTTACCAAAATGTTCTTCCTTTAATTACTGACCTTCTTAGGCCTTATCCTATGTCTAAGGATCTCAAGTAAGGTAGATGTATCAGTACTGATTTTGTTCGATTTCAAAAAGTTCACTAATAGGACCCTAACCCTCTTGGGCCTTATCCTATGTCAAAGGATATCAAGTAAAGTAGATGTAAAAGTATTGATTTTGTTCGATTTTTGTACTGAATTTTGTCCTTCTTCCTCAATGTCTACATTACATTAAAGGCTAAGGAGGGTTTACAACCTCACACTTAGTCTCTTCTCACGTGCAAAGCTTGCCCTCTAGAGATTATCCCGCCAATAACATACAATGGCTACTCAACATAAAACCAAAAATATCCAATAGACAAAAAAAATGGAAAATTCAGAGTTTGTGACATTAAAACTGTTCGAGCAATTCAACATAACATCATATATGTTTATTGAAGGAATAGAGAATGCAATGTGAAAACCAAGAGTAGTGAAGGAAGGACCATAACATGAGATTATCAAGAAAAGAAACAAGAAATGAAACCTTCAAATGAATGGACAACAAGCCAAGGGACAATCTCAGGTAGATAGTTTCTATGGGGCGTAGGCCTCCCAAAAAGTAATGGAGGCATGCAAAGGTTTCCTCGGGCCAAACAAAAATGGACCCTCAAGTGCAAAGGGAGAAGGGAGCTTGACTACAAGACCCACCCATTGAGAACGAGTGAAAGTCAGCTTTAGTGATCCGACAGTGCCGAGTGGAAGGGTGGTTGCTCAACAGATAAAAGTTACTCTAGGGATAATAGGTTGATCTTCCCCAAGAGTTCACATCAGCATGAGGTTTTGGCACCTCGATGTCGACTCTTTGCCACCTGGTGAAGTAGTACGTTCCAAGGGTTGGGTTGTGTACCCATTAAAGTGGTATGTGAACTGGGTTCAAAACATCGTGAAATAGTTTGGTCCATATCCAGTGCAGGCATTAGAGAATTGATATGATAAGTTAAATCTTCAATAACAACCCCATAGGATGAAAGGAGCCATTAACATGTGCCACATTAAATATTTTATAATAGAAGAAATATTCCTTGATGTCTATAATTGCATCAAAAGCTAGGGAGGGTTTACAAACTCACACTTAGTCTCTTCTCATGTGCAAACCTTTCCCTCTAGATATTATTCCATCAACAATATACAATAACTACTCAGCATAAAACCCAAAATATCCAATAGACAAGAAAAATGAAAAGAGAGCCTCACATATGCTTGCTTTTACCTTCAATTCCACCTCCTACATGATCTTTAACTAAGCTTAGTGGGGTAAACCATGAGTACAAATGAGGAAGGGTTACTCTTTATATAGAGTCTAGGTCAACTTCCTTTACAATAAAATAATAATAGTGGATTCTAGATCCATTTTTTTCTCCAAGAAGAAACAATAAAATAACTCTGAATCCTCTAGATCCATGCTTTCCTCCAAGAAGAAACAATAAAATAACTTCGAGTCCTTTAGATCCATGCTTTCCTCCAAGGAATCAATAAAATAAAAACATCTCATAACCATCTCATATGATAGCCAATCAATGCATAAATAATGAGCAAGTTATGCCACATGTCTCCTCTAAGGTGGACATATCCCTCATCTAGGGTATCAACAATGTAACAACCTCTTCAAGTGGCACATGTGGCCTCTATAATGAGGACGTCTCATCAACAATTGTGAAAAAGTGTGCAAAGGAACCTCCATAAGTGGGACACCTTCCTTCTTTGAGGAGTCAAAGGCCTTGGGAAGCCTAAAACAAGCCAAAAATAACAAACTCTTCAAGAGTGTTTTCTCTAAAGGTAACAAACTCAATCTCTAAAGGGGGTCACTCGAGTAATAACCCTCAACATGTGTGCCATAATGCCTCAAGTCAACGATCTACCCAAAAAAAGTGGAGTAGAGACTCATGAATGGTAAATACATGTCAAAAATCATCCAAGTGGCTAGGATGTCTCAACAAACAACTCAATAACTAGTCCTCCAAGATGCAATAACTCTCAAAAATATGTGCAAATGAGTAGATCCATGAAACAAGGAACTAATCCATAAAAACCTAGCATAACCCACGTGTTAAGTCATCACTAGATCCATGAAATAACAAGACGACCCCATCCAATAAAATATAAGTGTGACTACACCTCAACATATGTGCAAATAAGAGGAAATAAAGGGAGTGATTCATGTGGCATGGTAGTCCATCATGTCCAAAATCAATCCACATGCAAAGACTTCCCGGATGCACTAGGGAATTTACACAACAAGGCTTAAACCATGCAACATCATGCCAAACATAGCCATTGAGATGGCTAGAACCATGTAGAAAGAGGTGCATAAGAGGAGTTCTCTCCTAGGACAACATGTAAAGCATGCCAATATGCCACATAAATGATAAACAATCCCACCAACCCTAGGGAATTTCTCCATCAGAGCCAAACATCAACACATATCATCAATGTCCAACACCTTGGAGGGATAAATCATCATGTAAATGTGTGTAAAGGTGGAGCATTCTCTCAACATGATGAAAAAATATATCAAGGATAACACCATAATGTTGCAAAACACCATTTGAGGTAGGTCATTCCTTAACCAAGGCCAAGAACCCATGAAATTCATCAACGTAATCATTATAAAGTTGATCCAATAATGAAATGCATGTAAAATGAAGAGTGCATCACTACATGAACCAATAAACACGACATCCAATACAAAAGTGAGATCAAGTGGATCTCCTCCAATCATAGCACTATACCAAATCAATCAAGTGATAGCACCATCTCCAAGCAAAGCATATGTACCCGTAGTCCATCGAATTCCCCATTAGGCCTCATACAATATGGGGGGTAATAGTACCAAGCCCTCAAGATCTTGTGAGTTGTAGTCCTAGTTGCTTAGTGTCCTCCACACAAACATTGTATGTAATTTTGTCATAAGTTTCATGACTTCAAAATCATCAACACATCTAAGAACTAAACCTTCCAAGTTCCTCCAACCCAATCCTCCTTGAATCATACAATGATGTTTTTAACCTCAAGGATCTTCTTGTGATCCACCATATGATATAGAGATGACAAATTTTCAAATAATACACAATATTCACACACCACTCATGTTGTTCTAAATATTCTAACACTACAGAAACCATACCAGGGCCATTTTATTTTTCCATGCTTAAGGCCTTTTCATTACGTTATTTTCACATCTTAGCTATCATGTGTCCCTTTATTAGTTTAGTTGGTCTAATTTCCAAATCATATTCTTGAATCTTGGATATCCATTTACCTTGGATGCCTAAAAAATCTTATTGAGGAAAAATACATATTTGATAGTCGAGTAAGGAACATAAGAAATTATTCTTGAATATCCCACATAGAATAAATCTTCCTTGATGTCTATAATTACATCAAAATCAAAGGAGGGTTTACAACCTCACACTTAGTCTCTTCTGACATGAAAAAAATTCCCTCTAGAGATTATTCCATCAACAATATACAATAGCTACTCAACATAAAACCCAAAATATCCAATAGACAAGAAAAATGAAAAGAGAGCCTCACATATGCTTGCTTTTACCTTCAATTCCACCTCCTACATGATCTTCAACTAAGCTTAGTGGGTTCAACCATGCGTACAAATGAGGAAGGGTTACTCTTTATATAGAGTCTAGGTCAACTTCCTTTATAGTAAAATAATAATAGTGGATTCTAGATCCACTTTTTTCTCCAAGAAGAAACAATAAAATAACTTTGAATCCTCTAGATCCATGCTTTCCTCCAAGAAGAAACAATAAAATAACTTCAAGTCCTTTAGATCCATCCTTTCCTCCAAGGAAACAATAAAATAACAACATCTCATAACGAACTCATATGATAACCAATCAATGCATAAATAATGAGCAAGTTATGCCACATGTCTCCTCCAAGGTGGACATATCCCTCATCTAGGGTATCAACAATGTAACAACCTCTTCAAGTGGCACATGTGGCCTCTATAATGGGGATGTATCATCAACATGTGTGAAAAAGTGTGCAAAGGAACCTCCATAAGTGGGTCACCTTCCTTCTTTGAGGAGTCAAAGGCCTTGGGAATCCTAAAACAAGCCTAAAATAACAAACTCTTCAAGAGTGTTTTCTCTAAAGGTAACAAACTCAAGCTCTAAAGGGGGTCACTTGAGTAATAACCCTCAACATGTGTGCCATAATGCCTCAAGTCAACGATCTTCCAAAAAAAAGTGAAGTAGAGAGTCATGAATGGTAAATACATGTCAAAAATCATCCAAGTGGCTAGGATGTCTCAACAAACAACCCAATAACTAGTCCTCCAAGATGAAATAACTCTCAAAATATGTGCGAATGAGTAGATCCATGAAACTGTTAATGATTGCAGCTATAGGAGACATCCTCCAACCTACAACCTGTGAGATGTGGAATATAGGAGCTATGTGAAGTCTTACTCTCAGCTTACAAACCTAAGAGAAATCCCCTAATAAAGGGTTCGTGATTCCAGCCTGGGACAAAGGCTAGGAATGTATATGGCCTCCTCCATGATGTGAGAGAGAAGAACTCTGGATGATTATCCGATGTAAGAGCGATCTGTTGAGTTAGGGAAATCTCGAAAAGTGTTGGTCACATCATCATGAGAATAAGAACGAAGATGACGTGATGGCCTCCTCTGAACAACAACAGAGTTGATGAGAAGACTCCATATGATCCTCATGTTGTTGTCAGTGGGAAAGCACATCTGTAGAGAAGATGTGACTATGGATGAGGATAAGTGCACGTGCGAGGACCTAGCTCATCTACGTAATGTAGTGACTCAGGTCTATGGCATCCCTATGGATGTGGCCCCTAGTGGATGAGCACTAGTGGGTGTATCAGATCCTTTGCTATATATTGTTCAAGAGTCAGACCTACCTGTAACCCTAGTTATTATGTAAAGGGTACAGGTCGACCCTAATTAATAATGAAAATATTAATTATAATAATAAATACAATAATAAAGTGTGTTTGACTTAGAGAGGTCGGCCTTGTTGTGCCAATGAAATGCCCTTGCAGATTAGCCAAAGTCTAATATAAGTAGGATATTATTCTCCATTGTAGAATCAGATCCTTCACACATATGTTTTGGAAATTTCAGCAAGTACTTCTCTTTGGAAAAGGTGTGCACCTCTCTTGGGCGCTAGGGTTTCTAGAGCTTAAGAACCCTCTTGTGTGCTAAGTCATTTTTGGTGGTGAAAGGTCTTTCTCTTGAAGAATATAGCAAAGGATTTGGCTGAGTTTTTCTCCCTTGTTTGAGAAGGGTTTCCCAGGATATATCTTGTGTTCTTGTGCATGGTGACTCTTCTTGTGATCTTGGTTGTTGCAACATTTATGGTTATGGCTATTTGATAAAATGGAATGAACTTCATACTTAACCTAAATGCTATGAAAAACTAACATGGTATTAGAGCATAGGTCTTGAATATCCCATTGCACAAGACTTCTCTAGAACATCTACTCTCTCAGTTGCAGAAATCGTACGACCCTCCTACGGTTTTGTAGAAAATCCATACGGCCCCCCTTTTCAGAGAAATTCACCACTATAACTTAGATGGATGCTTGGGCTGAAAATGACTTAGAAAGGTACAACCTCCTTCAACGTACCACCAACAAGTTTCAGAACTAAATTTCGGGCATTTTCAAATTTTGACCCTAAGAGCTACTAGGGTTTCATCAAAATTCTACAGAAAATTCTAAATTCTATTTCTAAGAATTTCTTGAAGAAGCTATTATACTTAAAGGCTTATTGTTGGAAATCATAACCCCAACTAACCTAAAAATGCTAGCCTAGCCTAGCCATTAGGTTTCCTCCATCCTAGTTGAAAAGGGTTTATGAAGATAAGAAATTTCATGATGGGAAGCAAGCTCAACACCAAACTCCAATGCAATGAATACATCAACATCTCAGCACTCTCAGGTATGGTTACTATAAATGAAAACACTTGGCTAATTGATAGTGGTGCTTCCAGACACATGACCGGTTTCAAAAATCGTTTGTCACACTTCATTGAGAAAGAAACACATCTACATGTGGTCCTTGGAGATGATTCTAGATACAACGTAAGAGGAGTTGGAACCTCCACCTTCCGACTAGATTCAGATATGCAGCTCAAACTGGAAGAGGTTCTATATGTACCAGGTATGAAGAGAAACCTTGTCTCTATTTCAGCTCTTGAAGACAAAGGTTACAAAATCACTTTCTCAAAAGGGAGAGTCCTTGCATGGCACAAAAACTCTCATATCAGCTCCTCCAAAGTAATCGGTGTCAGAGACAACAACCTATACAAGTTGACCATCAAACCAGTTCAAGCCTTACTACATGACACCATCATATTAAGTGATCTATGGCATAGAAGGTTTGCTCACATTCATTATAAATCTCTTCCAGCTCTAAAGAAAATGGTAACATGTCTACCAGAGATCCAAATCCAGCATGAAGGCGTTGAAAAGGGTGTGCCCTTGGTAAAAATATTAAAGGATCCTTTTCAAATAGCGACAACAGATCCAAGGAAATTTTGGATTTGATTCATTCAGATGTATGTGGGCCAATGACCATTGCATCCCTAAATGGGTACTTGTACTATGTACTATTCATAGATGATCACTCCAGAAAGACTTGGATTTATTTTCTGAAGAACAAGGATGGAGTCCTTGCCAAATTCCAAGAATTCAAAGCTCAAGTTGAAAATCTGACTAGAAGAACAATCAAATTTTTGAGATCAGAAAATGGAGGAGAATACACCTCAAAAGAATTCATCAATTTTTGTATTGAAGTAGGGATAAAGAGGGATCTCACAGTACCTTTCAACCCACAAAAAAATGGGGTTGCTGAAAAGA
The DNA here is from genome assembly GCA_032191745.1 of Picea mariana. NCBI lineage: Eukaryota > Viridiplantae > Streptophyta > Pinopsida > Pinales > Pinaceae > Picea > Picea mariana. The sequence continues at coordinate 323,558 of JASDQU010103810.1, forward strand.
TGAACATAACTATCATTGAAGCAACTAAAGCAATGATACATGATCAGAGTCTACCAATGACTCTATGGGTGGAAGTATGTATGACTGCAGTGTATGTTCAAAACCGTAGCCCTCATCAAATCCTGAGAAACATTACTCCAAAAGAAGCATTCACTAAAGAGAAACCTAAAGTYGAACACTTCAAAAATATTTGGATGCCCAGTGTACCTGCATATTCCTAAAGAAAAGAGATCCAAACTAGAACCTTCGGGAAGGAAAGGTATTTTTGTAGGATACAGTGAATCCTCAAAAGCATACTGAATCTACATCCCAGGACAAAGACAAATTGAAGTAAGTAGWGACGTCACCTTTGAAGAGGAAGTAGCGTCCAAAAATCCAAAGAAGCTCAGATGGAAATAGATGGTGACACATCACCTTCTCCGCATTCAAAAATTCAAAGGGAGACAAACAATGTTCCAGATGAGCCTACAACTCAAATTGATTCAGATCCTCCAATAGATTCAGTTGCCCCAAGTAATGTACCTAGAGACATCACTATTGGACATAAAATACCTGCTTGGGCATGACAAACATTAGAAGAAGTAGAGAGACATAAAGCTCCACAAGGAGCAACTAGAGAAATCAAGAAACCTAAGATATTCTCTAGCTACCTTTTAGCTATGACTCACATTATTGATTCAGAACCAACCTGTCATGGAGAAGCCTCAAATGAACAAGTATGGCGAGATTCCATGACTGAAGAATATCAATCCATACTAAAGAATGATGTTTGGGATGTTGTCCCAAGGCCAGAAGAGAAGTCAGTAGTAACTTCCAAATGGATTTACAAAATCAAACATGCAGTTGATGGAAGCATTGAAAAATATAAAGCAAGATTTGTGGCTAGAGGGTTTTCACAAATAGAGGGTGTTGACTATGACGAGACCTTTGCACCAGTAGCTAGATATACCTCCATTCGATCCATCATTTCTATAGCTACTTCCATGGGCTAGAAGCTACATCAAATGGATGTAAAGACAACTTTTCTCAATGGCRAAATTGAGGAAGAAGTCTACATCGAACAACCAGAAGGTTTTGTTATACACGAAGAAAAGTCTCATGTCTACATATTGAAGAAAGCCCTATACAGTTTAAAGCAATCCCCACATGATTGGTATGAAAAAATGGATGGTTTCYTGATAAGTTTGGGTTTTAATAAAAGTTCAGTCGACCCAAACCTATACTATAACATTAATGGAAACGAATGTTTGATTTGAGTCCTATATGTGGATAATCTTTTMATTTCCGGCTCAGAAAGACTCATTGTTGAATGCAAACAAGCATTAACCGCCAAATTTGAAATGAAAGATTTGGGTCAAATTCATTACWTCTTGGGACTAGAAGTGTGGCAAAGATCAGATGAGATTTTCCTAAGCCAAGGAAAATATACTTTGGAGATTCTGAAAAGATTCCAAATGACAGATTATAAATCCATGCCAACACCAATGGTAATGGATCTAAATAAGATGAATGATACCGATTCCAGAGACGTAGATCCACATTTATATCGACAACTTATTGGATCCCTGATGTATCTAATTAACACCAGACCAGACATTTTCTATGTAATAAATTTGCTTAGTTAGTTTATGAACCAACCAAAATAGACACATTGGATAGCTGCCAAACACGTATTAAGATACTTACATGGCACTATTGGGTATGGCTTAAAATATGCAACAAATGTGGATCTAATACTAGAAGTGTATGTTGACGCAGATTGGGCAGGAAGTGCAATAGACAGAAAGAGCACCTCAGGATGCTGCTTCACCCTAGGATCATCCATGGTTTCCTAGTGCAGCAGAAAACAAGGCTCGATGGCTTTAAGTACGACAGAGGCATAATACATTGCACTGAGTGTGGAAGTTCGTGAAGTTATTTGGCTTTGTAAACTCATGACAGATTTGTTTGAAAATGAGATGGATCCTACCACCATTCATTGTGACAACCATAGCTATGTGAAGCTCTCAGAGAATCCTGTATTCCATGATAAATCAAAACATATTGAGATCAAGTACCACTATATCAAAGATATGGTATAGAGAAAGACAGTACATGTTCAGTTTCTCTCCACCCATGAAAAAATTGCAGATATCTTCACTAAACCACTTGCCAAAACCAAGTTCGAGTATTTTCGTGAAAAGATTGGCCTGATGGAGAATGCCTCCCTAGCTGAGAGGGAGTGTTAATGATTACAACTATAGGAGACATCCTCCAGCCTACAACCTGTGAGATGTGGAATATAGCAGCTATGTGAAGTCTTACTCTTAGCTTACAAACCTGAGAGAAAGCCCCTAATAAAGGGTTTGTGGTTCCAGCCTGGGAAAAAGGCTAGGAATGTATATGGCATCATCCATGATGTGAGAGAGAAGAAATCCATATGATTATCCAATGTAAGAGCGATCTGTTGAGTTAGGGAAATCCCGAAAAGCGTTGGGCACATCATCATGAGAATAAGAACGAAGATGACGTGATGGCCTCCTCTGAACAACAACAGAATTGATGAGAAGACTCCAAATGATCCTCTTGTTGGTGTCAGTGGGAAAGCATATATGTAGAGCAAACGTGACTATGGATGAGAATAAGTGCACGTGCGAGGACCTAGATCATCTGCATAATGCAGTGACTCGGGTCTATGGCATCCCTATGGATGTGTCCCCTAGTGGATGAGCACTAGTGGGTGTATCATATCCTTTGCTATATATTGTTCAAGAGTCATACATACCTGTAACCCTAGTTATTATGTAAAGGGTACAGGTCGGACCTAATTAATATCATTAATATGAAGAAGATAATTAATAATGAAAGTATTAATTATAATAATAAATACAATAATAAAGTGTGTTTGACTTAGAGAGGTCGGTCCTATTGTGCCAATGAGACACCCTTGCAGATTAGTCAAAGTCTAATATAAGTAGGAGATGATTCTCCATTGTAGAATCAGATCCTTCACACATATGTTTTGGAAATTTCAGCAAGTACTTCTCTTTGGAAAAGGTGCGCACCTCTCTTGGGCGCTAGGGTTTATAGATCTTAAGCACCCTCTTGTGTGCAAAGTCATTTTTGGTGGTGAAAGGTCTTTCTCTTGAATAATATAGTGAAGGATTTGGCTGGGTTTTTCTCCCTTGTTTGAGAAGGGTTTCCTAGGATATATCTTGTGTTCTTGTGCATGGTGACTCTTCTTGTTATCTTGGTTGTTGCAGCATTTATGGTTATGGCTATTTGATAAAATGTTATGAACTTCATACTTAACCTAAATGCTATGAAAAACTAACAGAAACAAGGAACTAATCCATAAAAAACTAGCATAGCCCATGTGTTAATTCATCACTAGATCCATGAAATACCAATACGACCCCATCTAGTAAACAATATAAGCATGATTACACCTCAACATATGTGAAAATAAGAGTAAAATCAAGGGAGTGATCCATGAGGCATGGCAGTCCATCATATCCTAAATAAATCCACATGAAAAGACTTCCCATATGCACTAGGGAATTTACACAACAATTCTTAAACCATGCAACATCATGCAAAACATAGCCATTGAGAGGGATAGAACCATGTAGAAAGAGGTGCATAAGAGGAGTGATTTCCTAGGACATCATGTAAAGCATGCCAATATGCCACATCGATGCTAAACAATCCCACTAAACCTAGGGAATTTCTCCACAGGAGCCAAACATCAACACATATCATCAATGTCCAACCCCTTGGAGGGTTAAATCATCATGCAAATGTATGTAAAGGTGGATCACTCTCTCAACATGATGAACAAATATATGAAGGATAACACCATAATGTTTCAAAACACCATTTAAGGTAGGGAATTCCTTAACCAAGGCCAAGAACCCATGAAAGTCATCAACATAATCATTATAAAGTTTATCCAATAATTAAATTCATGTAAAATGAAGAGTGCATCACTACATGAACCAATAAACATGACATCCAATACAAAAATGAGATCAAGTGGATCTCCTCCAATCATAGAACTATACCAAATCAATCAAGTGATAGCACCATCTCCAATAAAAGCATATGTACCCCTAGTCCATCAAATGGCCCATTAGGCCTCATACAATATGGGGGGTAATAGTACCAAGCCCTCAAGATCTCGTGAGTTGTATTCCTAGTTGCATAGTGTCCTCCACGCAAACATTGTATGCAATTTTTTCATAAGTTTCACGACTTCAAAATCATCAACAAATCTAAGAAATAAACCTTCCAAATTCCTCCAACCCAATCCTCCTTCAATCATACAATGATGTTTTTAACCTCAAGGCTCCTCTTGTGATCCACCATGTGATCTAGACATGACAAATTTTCAAATAATACGCAATCTTCACATACCACTCATATTGTTCTAAATATTCTAAAACTACAAAAACCATATCAGGGCCATTTTATTTTTCCATGCTCAAGGCCTTTTCAATACATTATTTTCACATCTTAGCTATCCCGTGTCCCTTTATTAGTTTAGTTGGTCTAATTTCCAAATCATATTCTTTAATCTTGGATATCCATTTACCTTGGATTCCTGAAAAATCTGATTGAGGAAAAATATATATTTGATAGTCGAGTGAGGAACATAAGCAATTATTCTTGAATATCCCACATAGCTTCTGAAATGTTCCAATCATTGGACTAGACTATAGGCCTATTTCTCCATAATGTCATACTTCAACAAAACATCTCTAAGAACCTTTCCCATGAAAGCTATGGGCTACTCCATATTGCAATCATTCATTTTCAACAATACATCCACACTTGTTTCCTCATAAGCAAAAGAAAACATCTGAAAGTCCTTCAAGTAATAAGGACTTACCAAAAACAATGTTGAGACAATAACTTCTTTCATCTTCTGGATTTCCTTCTCACTTTAACCATCCCATTTAAATTCTTGATCTTTCTTCAATAAATTTGATATTGATTTAATGAATTCTGTGAAATTTGGAATGAATCTTCTAATGAAATTAAACTTATCGAAGAAAGATTGCACTAAATTCTTACATCCAAGCAATGAAATCCGTTGAATTTCTTCTATTCTAGACAGATCAATATTAACACCTTCCTTTGATATTATATGTCCAAGGAGTTTTCCTTCATCCACTTTGAATACCGAATTTTTGGGATTTAATGATATTTCATACTTCCTGCACCTTTCAAATACCTACCTAATATGATGAACATGATCACTCCTTTCCTTTGAAAAAACAAATAAATCATCCCCATATATTCCAATGATATTTAGGATAATGTCCTTTATGAAAAAATCCATGGCTCTATGAAAAGTAGATCCATCATCTAATAAACCAAATGGCATCCAAAGATACTCAAATGTTTTCCATGGTGTAATAAAAGTCATCTTATGTTGATCTTCCTTTTTTACTAAAACATGATTGTAATATGAGAATCCAAACATGGATAACATACCTAATCCTATAACCCTATGCAAAAAATGTTCCATATTAGGAAGTGGATAATTATCTTTGAGAGATAATAGGCTCAGGTTCCTGAAATCAACATTCAACCTAATTCCACCATTTKTCTTCCTTACCAATACCAAATTTTCCACCCAGGGTGAATGCCTTGTAGGTGTTATGATCTGAGTAGTCTACATCTTCTGAAGTTCCTTTTGAATGAGAAAAGMCAACTTAGGATTGATATGCCTTTGATTTTKCTTGAATGTCTTTTCCCCCTCTTTCAACGAGATTGTATGTTGAATGATATGTCCCTCATATTCTTTGAGATCATCATAATACCAAGAAACAATATCCATGTATTCCTTGATAATATTCTCTATGTCCTTTATTTCTTCTATTAAGCAATTATTTCCAATTCATATAATTTTAGGACTCTCTACTGACCCAATATTTATTTCAATTTTATCTATAGGTTCCCTTACTCCTTTTTCTCTTTCTATCAAAATTTTCTCTAAAGGAATAAGCCCCTTTGGAATATTATTATCTCTTAGTTCCATAACTTTTGAACCCTCATTAACTTCTCCTTGCCAATTAATATGATACCGGGATAATTCCTACAAGTTGTTAAAAAATCTTACTATTTTTGCATCATCTTGAAAAATTTTCCAATGCTCAAAGTTGTCTGGGACAAAAGGTTTGAAAATAACTTCCATTTTTTCTCCTACCATCAATTCTTCACATGGTTGAAGAGTATTAACTATGATTGTCGATGCACCAGTTTGTACATTATGTTATCTCAGGACAACTTTTATGGATAAAGAATCAAACAAATCTATCATGTCCACACTGCATTCCTATATCTTTTCAACTTATCATTCTTTGAAACAAATTGATCCTTAACTTTCAAGACCACCAAATCAAAATCATGTATGACTTTCAAAACCTTAATGCCTATGTTTCTGGCCAATTCTAATCCCATCAATAGTGCATCATACTGAGCCACATTGTTTATGTAATCAAACTCCAATCTATAAGAATAAATTGTAGTAGTATCTTGAGAAGAAGAAAACAACTCCTACACATACACTAGTCCTAGATTGGATTCCATCAAAGTGCATCTTCCAATTTCGCTAACTTTATTCCTTTGGAACACTTTTTATTTCATGAGTTGAGTGAGACAATATTGCATAATTTCCCAAATTGTCTGTGCAAACCAACTCATTTATTGGATCATTAGGATCTTCAACATGATACCTTCTTGGATATTCTCTTTATACATGACAACGATACCTTCACATGTTGGAATGGTAGTGTACAACAAGACCATCTCGATACTACCTCCCATACTAGCAACACTTTTTATTGATATAGTATTCCCCATCCATCCAAAAAATAAATAACCACTACATCCATCAAAACAAATATTTCAATATAAGCAACTAACTTAACCTTGAGATACTTGATTGGGCGACACACTTGTATTTCTCTTGAATCCATGGTGCATACATTCTTATAGAGGTGTGTGGTCTTAAGGCCTAACTAATTCATGAATTTCAAAGGCATAACATTCATGGGAACTTCTGAATCCAACATACAATTACAGAGAAAAAATTCATCTATCATCAATGTAATGAAGAAAGGGGAGTGACTACCACTTTTTTTCTTGATTCATTGATTGAAAAATTGGTCAAATTGAAGCTTAAATCATAATTTGTATTTCCATAAGGCCTTTATGTTGAGAATTCCTTTACAGATCCATATATCTGAATGTATTACTTGTTCATATGAGCCTTTTGAGGGACCTGTTTTTCTATTTTAGGGTTTCCTAGAACCGTTTTTTACTTCTTATGATAAGTAATACACTCTTTATTGTTGATCTTCTTCCTTGTATATTCTTGAGTGGGATTCTCACCATACATCCTTGTGATTATATCAGAATCTATGCTCTTACCCTTTATTTGATCCATATGGTCTTCAAAGACAATATAATATTTTCCAACTACATTGCAAATGAAATCATCTTCCCTAACATAGTGCATGTTATCAAAAGTTAGATTTTCTTAAATTTTCAGAGAAATAGATTTAGTAGAGTATTTATATATTCTTTTACATTCAATAACCGCATACTGAAAATACAAGAAGATAGAAAAGAACAAGAAGACACATATATTTATCCTAGGAAAACCCCAAACCCGAGGAAAAACCCAACCAACTTTTCTTAGAGAGATTATTTCTAATAACACAATCCAAACATGAACAAGCTCTTATTCACAAGAGAAAACTATTGATAATGAAGAAACCCTGATAAAAATAACTTGTCTCTTCTTGTCAAACCCTAGCATGGGTAGACTACTACAACACCACAAAAAGCTAGCGCACCTCTCCTAGATATAGTGCACAAGATAAATCGCCAAAAAAAACCAAGAACCCAAGTTGTTGCAGTAGTTGCTTCTTCTCCTTGCCTCAGTCTTGCACCTTCTTCTTAAGTGAGATATATGTGTGTGTGAGTGTACAAATGAGCAAGGTGTCACTTTATTTATAGTCTTCAATTCACTTAGCTGGGACCGACTTCTCTTCCCGAAATTCTATTTTCACTTTATCTTTTCTTGTGGGCCGACTTCTCTTCCTAGAAATTATATTTCCACTTTATTCTTTTCCTATGGACTGACTTCTCTTCCAGGGTGTTCTTCAATTGTTCAATGGTCTTCCTTTGACTTCTGGAATCTTCTTCTTCTCTAAGAAAAGTTGTCCAGGAGGGAATACCTCCCACTACTACCAAAACATCAACACTCCCTCTTAGCTAGGGAGGTATTCTTCTATGATTTTCTCTTTGAGTAGTCCCAATCACACCCATCCATTTCACATGGCATAGGAAATATTACCACCATATTCTCAATACTACACTGCAAGTATCTATTAGTCCCAATCACACCCATCCACTTCACATGGCATGGGAAAGACTACCACCAAAGTCTCATGACTACGTTGCAAGAATATAGTAGTCCTGTTCACACCCATCCATTTCACATGGCATGGGAAAGACTACTACCATAGTCTCACGACTATGCTATGATGTTTCTCCTCTCCTAGTAGTCCCAATCACACCCATCCACTTCACATGGTATGGAAAAAACTACTACCATATTCATAATCACACATAGCCACTTCACATGGCTTAGGCAAGGCTACGCCATGGTCCCAATCACACCTAGCCACTTCACATGGCATAGGAAAGACCACAATACAAGTCCCAATCACACCTATCCACTTCACATGGCGTAGGCAAGACTTGTACCAGGATACTCATTACCCTCTCAATCACTTCACATGACTGATCTGGGAAACCCTTGGCCAAAAGGAGAGTATACTCCTGTTGTAGGGGAAACATCACAACTCCCTCTCAACGAGTGCAAACATTCGACATCACGCCAAGCTTGTATTTGAAGTGCTCATACTGCACTCTAGATAGAGGCTAGGTGAGAATGTCTATTTTATGCTCATATGTGGATATGTATCGGAGCTCCATTGTTCCGTTTTGCACCATGTATCATATGAAATGGTATTCAATCTCTATATTCTTTGACTTGTCATGAAAGACTAGATTCTCTGAAAGTTTCACACAACTTTGATTATCACAATATATCAAAGTTGACTCCAACTCTAGATCAAATAACCCTTCAAGCAACTTTTGAAGCCACACTGCTTCATGAATTGCAACATTGGCTTCTATATATTATGCCTCTATTGTATTGAGTTCCAATGATGTTTGTTTTCTTCTCAACCATGAGATCATACCTGATCCCAAACTGAAGCAACATTCGGATGTTCTTTTCCGGTCCACTGCACTCCCCGCCCAATCAGAGTATGTATATCCTTGCAACTTTACTTCACCGTTCGAGACATATTTGAGTCTATATCCAACTGTACCATGAAGGTACATCAACACATGCTTTGATACTACCAAATGTACATGTCTAGGCTCAACCATGTATTAACTCAATGTGTTCACTGCAAAGCATATATCCATCCAAGTCTTAACTAGATACATCAAGGATATGATCAATTGTCTATACATCGTGTGATCTAAATCTAGGGGTGACACTAATACCAAATTGATTTGGTTCTAAGCCACTTAATGAAATATGACCATTTTAATTGAACTTGATTGCATTAAAGGTGACATTGAAGTGCTTATGAAGACTTGAACAAATTGAATATAACTTGGTGAAATATGTTGTTTGTCTCATAATCCATTACTTAATGAATTTAATAAAAAATAATTGTGGAAATAAATCATGCATAAGGAAACATGAGATGAAAGAAGAACACATAACAAGATATCACCATTGATAACGAAGTTCACCAGTATGGATACGTATCTAGATCTGCTTGGAATATGAATCGATGTCATTGCTTCTCCCAATGTGGGGTTGATTCTCATTTCCACAAGGGATACATTCTCCCATGAAGGGGCATAATTCTCCCAATAGGGCCTTGAATCTCCCAAAAGGGGCTTACATAAAACCACAAGAATGAGTGCTTGTTTCTCTCCAAAAGGAGCTCTCCAAAAAGTCTCCAAAGGGCCTTTATAATGGCCTCCCAAAAGCTTCCCAAAGTGGTCTCCTACATGCCTCCCCAATTTCTCAAATGAGGAGCTTAAATAACTTTTCCTAGCTCAATAATCCAAAAAGACAAGATCCATAAGAATAGAATCTAAGGACAAAAGTGAGAAAAAATCCAAATGAGACCCTTAACTTCCTCCTTAAGACTAGGAATCCACTTGTAATAAAGTGAGGAAAAGTCCAAGCCAACTCATAATACCCTTAACTTCCTCCTTAAGACTAGGAATTAATTCCCTCTTAAAATTAGGAAACTAATTCGTGAGTTGTATTCTCACAACTAATTTCCTATTTTACAATTAAATGAATATTATGTGAGATTCTCAATACTCTCTTTAAGAAATAATCATTTGTCTCGTATGCATGACTAATACATGAGTGTTTTTCATACTCATTTCAAACTATTAATCACCTTTATATTTTAAATAAATCATTATTCTGCATTAATTATTATTTGACACCTTATTAATTAATTATCATTTTAATGATTTATCCCATGGTGTGCAAAGTATGATGATTTTCCCCATGAAGTTAATTCTTTGTGTGGAGATCCTCCTAGATTATCGTGGGATCAACCAAATCTGAAGATGAATCACTCAAGAGCTTCAGATTCATAACCATAGGTGTGGTCATGGACTTCTAGTCCATCATCCCGAATCTCTACAAGATCTCAACTATATATTTTCCTTGGCTAAGGAAAATATCATCTAGCCTCTACCACACTTCTAATCCCAAGAAATAGTGTATCAAACCCATATCCTTCACTTTGAACTATGAAGTGAGCTCCTTCTTGCACACATCTATGAGATTCTCATCCCCTATAAGAAGCATGTCATCCACATATAGGACCAAAATCAATTGGAAACCATCTTCAACCTTGTAGTAAAGGTTTGGATCTGCATCACTCTTAGTAAACCCCAAGCTCATCAGATAACTATCTATTCTGGCATACCATGCCCTGGGTGCCTACTTGAGCCCGTACAAAGATTTATTCAATTTACAAACATGGGACTCCTTCCCATGGATCATAAAACCTTGTAGCTTCTCTATGTACACTTTTTCTTCAATTACACCATTCAAGAAAGCAATGTTGGCATCCATCTAGTGTAATTTACGTACCATAAGGGAAGCAATAGAAATAATAGTTCTAATGGAAGTGTACCTTGCTACTGGGGAAAATGTCTCGTCATAATATTCTCCAACTTTATGGGAGAATCCTCTAGCCACAAATCTCATTTTGTACTTATCTATGTTGCCATCTGTAGCATGCTCGATCATGTAGATCCACTTGAAATTCAACACCGACTTCCCTTCTGGTCTCAGAACCACTTCCCACACATCATTCTTCATTATGGATTGATACTCTTCCATCATGGCATCCTTCCACACTTGTTTCTTAGTATCTTCCTCATAAATGGAAGGTTATGAATCAATAATCTTACTCATCAGCACCACAAATCTCAAAAACTTATGTRGTCTCTTACTCTCTCTGAAAGAGCCTCTGGGAGCTACATGTCCTTCAGCTTCTTTCAAAGTGTCCCAGATCCATGGTGGTCTCTTCTTGGTAACTACAACTTCTCTTGGTGGATCTACATGTATCTCTGGCTCTATTGTCTCATTCTAACATTCYGGAATGTGTTATTCTGGAGTAGATTCAATCATTACTGCATCCCTTGGATCCTCTTTCTCCTCTTTGTCCTCATCCATGTGAGACTCTCTAGATTTCTTGAAGGTTGTTTCTTCATCAAAGGTGACATCCCTTCTAATCTCAATATTTCTTTTTCTAGGGATGTATATTTTATAAGCCTTCTAAGTCTCAATATTTGTTCTCTTTTCCTTGGGAAAATGTATGTACACTATGCAACCAAATATCCTCAAGAGGCTGACTTCTGGTTTATTTTCAATGAATACTTATTCTAGTGTCTTGTTCCCCAATATCTTATGAGGACTTCTATTTTGGACATATACGGATGTATTGGATGCTTCTTCCCATATATGCATGGGTAAATTTTGGTCATGGATCACCGCTTTAGTTGCTTCCATAATAGATCTGCTCTTTCTCTCTACAACCCCATTCTGCTGAGGGTTGTAGGGATTTTTTAGCTCCCTCTTGATCCCTACTTCTCTACAAAAATATTTGAACTCATTTGAGAAGTATTCACCTCCATTATATGACATTAAAATTTTAATATTTCTTCTAGAGAGATTTTCTACTAAATCCTTGAATTCTTGAAACTTATTGAAAACTTCATCTTTTGCTTTCAAGAAATAGATTCATGTCTTATGTGAGTAATCATCAATAAAAATGACATAGTACAAGAAGTTACCTAGAGATGGTATCGTCATTTTTCCACATACATATGAATGTATGATGTCCAATATCCCTTTAGATCTATTGTCACTGCTTGAAGAACTTCCCTTTGCATTATCTCCAAGTGCACATCCTTTGCATACTCCATCATTCTCTACCTGCATTCTGGTAGACCTGTAACCATTTTTATCAAAACTAGTAAGGATTTGTAATTGAGGTGAGCAAGTATTTGGTGCCATAGCTCACTAGAGCTAACATTGTTTTGTACAAGAGATTTTTCTGGGTGTCCCTTCAATTTATACAATCCTCCCTCTCGAACACCAATCATAGTAGTTGAATCTATACTTGAAACCTTAGGCCATAAGAGGACTTGGCCATCAACAAAAGCTACTCTAAAGCCTCTATCTTCTAAAGAAGAGATAGAAAGAAGATTCTTCTTTAAACCTTGTACAAACAATACATCCTTTATTGAAATAGAGTTACTTGAATCAAGTTGGTAAGAAGCTTCTCCTACTCATTTTACTGCATACTTGGAATCATCCCCAAGTTCCACCTAAAGGGATGACATCTTCTTTGTCAATTTTGTAAGAGAAATTTTGAACCCGTTCATGTGCTTGGAAGCACCATTGTCCACTATCCAAATATCACTTCCTTGAGTAATAGTACATGTGAGAGCCGAGACAAAGACATGCTCTTCATCTTTTGATTCCTTTTCCTTCTTCGGAGATGTGGACTCCTCCATATCTGTTGCATGTGCATGATGTTTTCTTTGTCCTTTCCCTTAAGGACATTGATAAGCAAAGTGTCCCAACTTCTAAAAATTGAAACATATGATCTTATATGCATCCTTCTTGTGACCTGTAACTAATATTCTATTTTTCTTTGGACTGGTGTTTCTTATTTCTTTCCTTTTCTTCACATGAGAAGCAAGAGATTGGTTTTGTTCATCATTTGTCTTCTGCAACTTGGATATCAATCTTGATTCTTCTTGGGTACAGTATGTCCATAGCTTGTCAAATTTGGGAAATTTCCTTCTTGCACAAATTACATGATAAAATGCATCCCAAGAATAAGGAAATCCATTACGAGTTGTAATCACAAGCTCTGATCTGAGAAATCTTCATGAAGTAGGTGGAAGTTGCATTTAACTTGTTCATTATCATGTTTCTGAGTTGATGCCTTAGGGTTAGCTTCCTACTTGTGTTATCGCTTTCATATAATATTGATAATGCATCAAAAATATCCTTTGGTGTCTTCAATTCTGATACGTTAGGAATCAAGTGTTCCTTGATTGAATATTTCAAGATCCTCTTGGCCTTGATTTCATTCTTCTTATACTTTTCCTTGTCGTCTTCATCTTCTGGTTCTGGGAGAACTTGCTTGACATGATCCAAGAGCTCATTCTCTTCTAGAATGAGTATTATCCTATGCTTCCACAATATGAATTTTTTTTTCTCCATCCATCATATTCTCAACTCTCATGTTGGTAATCATTTTCGCTGGTAGAAACCTTAGGCCTGAAAAAATCTCAAAATTTCAACCTTCTTGAAAAGTCAACGCTAGGGTTTCAACATGTGCGCTAGGGTTAGGTGAGTTTCTTTGAAGTGGAGTTAGTCCCAATGACTTTGGAATAAGTGCTCAACGATCTTGACAAAATAAAATTGTGCAGCGACAAGGTGCAACGGAAAATCCCAAAGTTCAATGTTCCTTCCAATGATTAAACTGTTTTGAAGGTAACTTGCTCTGATTCCATGTTAGATTATCTTAAATTTTCAGACCAATAGATTTACCAGAGAATTTAGATCTTGTTTTACATTCAATAACCATATATTGAAAATATAGGTAGATAGACAAGAACAAGAAGACACAAATATTTATCCTGGGAAAACCCCAAACCCGAGGAAAAACCCAGCCAAATTTTCTTAGAGAGATTCTTTCTGATAATACAATCCAACCATGAACAAGCTCTTATTCACAAGAGAAAAATAATGATAATGAATAAACCTTGATAAAAATAACTTATCTCTTCTTTTCAAACCCTGGTAGGGGTAGAAAACTGCAACACCACACAAAGCTAGTGCACCTCTCATAGAGATAACACACAAGAGAAATCACCAAAAAAAAACCAAGAACCCCAATTGTTGCAATAGCTATGTCTTCTCCTTGCCTCAGTATTGTGCCTTCTTCTTGTGTGATATATTTGTGTGTATGAGTGTACAAATGAAAAATGCGTCACTTTATTTATAGTCTTCAAGTCACTTAGCTGGGGCCGACTTCTCTTCCTTGAATTCTATTTTCACTTTATCTTTTCCTATGGGTTGACTTCTCTTCCTGGAAATTCTATTTCCACTTTATTCTTTTCCTGTGGTCCAAATTCTCTTCTAGGGTGTTCTTCAACTATTCAATGGTCTTCCTTTGACTTCTAGAATCTTCTTCTTCTATAAGAAAAGTTGTCCAGGAGGGAATACCTCCCACTGCTACCAAAACATCAACAATTGGATATTAATTATTTGCTTCTTGGGTCTGCCTTCTAGCTTCTTTGGTTGCTAGGAATGATTCCTCATCATGAGTATCCTAACAAGTACGAAACCATGGTAGCATTTCATGATCAACCACACTATTGGGATTAAGAGGAACTAGAATCCTTTGATTATGTGGACCTATGTTTCTATCCCATTCACCATTTCCTTGTGGTGGGTATTGATTATGTTGAACTCTTTCCAATTGTACCAACCTGTTTTGCACAACAATATTATGTTGAGTGATGTTGGATCCCATGCACCTTATGGATTCAATTAATGTTTTTACCATATCAAGAACTAAGCCAATCATATTCATTGTTATTTCTTTAGGCTCTGCCCTAAAAGTAGTTACTCTTGAGAAACCAATAATTTGAACTTACCAGAGGATGTCATATGCTTCTCAATTTTCACTATCGAATCTTGTTCTACTTTAACATTTATAGGATCCTTTTCCCTTATTTCGAAACCAACTTCTCCATTAAATGCATCAATGCAGTAAATAATACATCTACCTTTGGGGGTTTAATACCTTCATGTAAGCTTTGCACTATCTAATTAAACCTATTGTTGAAATCCTCTTCAGTTTCATTTTCATTTATTTTTGCACTACTTGGAGCAACGAACAAATTCCTATCATCCCTATGTTCTCCCCACTTTTATATGAAAGCATATTCTAATTGATATTTTGTGTTAATTTTGTCATCTGGAAAGCTCGTGAACCAATCTATACCATCCTCTTCCAATGACAAACAAACAACCCCATAAGAACATCTAAATATCCAATACCGTACCTCTTAATCATAGTAATAAATGAATTCAAATGATCTCTAGCAGATACGACACTAACACCAAAGTTTAATGCATGTACCAAAAGCTTCTAGAAAAGAAAATGAATCCAAGCAATAAGGCTCCAATAAAGTCAAAGCATGAAAAATAGTTTTTGAGAGGGATAGATCAATATAGAATAATTTGTAAAGGTGGACCACTCCATCAAAATGATGAGAAAATATACCTAGAAAAACACCATAACTTCAAATAACCATGTGATCTAGGGCACTCCACAGTTAAGCCAAAGTATATCAATCACAAACCACTAAACAACCCTCTCTTGATGTTCTCTAAGCGATGGAAGCAATAAGTACATGTGCAAAAGAACAACTCTCCTATAGACACCTCGGCACCCACCACAGGGGTGGTTGACAATGTCACAAGGGAAGTGTTGAAGAAATTTTGTGCACCAACCACAATTCCCCTGTGTCCATCCAATGCTCCATTAGTAACATCCTACAAACCATATGACATGTGCAATGAAAATCACAATTTTCATGATGAAAATCACGTGTGAAATCTCATTCGATATGAGAGGTAATAGTGCCCAAACTCCAGAGTTACAAACCCTTGCATCTAGAGTTCTTTCAAAAGTTTGCATATTTTTAGCAACATAGAGAAACTAGAGAACTTATGAGTTCATCCATTCAATCAAGAGAAATAGAATTCAATCAACAAAGGAAAAAGATATCTTCTACATTCACCCAAACCTCTGCCTCATCTCTGGATTGAATCCAAATTAAATGAGGGTACTTTGAAGCTATGGGATGTGGATATAGAAGATGCAAAGTTGGATACTCTTAATTTCTTAATGGCTAACCTCTCTTTGGATAGTTCTTCTATAGATCCATTTGGTGTTGGGGATTTAGATGAGGCATCCATGCCTAGGTCTATCTCTACTATGGCAAGCTAATCTCTCTCTTTTGTTGGTGGGTAGAGTGGTAGTCATATTTCATCATCTACCCATGCTACTTCGTATCATCAGTTTAGGGAATTAGGTGTTGTTCAATTGGAGGATGTGGAGGGCCCTTGTGTCCATCCAATTCTCCATCAATATTATCCTATAGGCCATATGACATGTGTGATGAAAATCACAATTGTCATGATGAAAATAAAGAGTGTCAAATCTCATCCAATATGATGGGTATGAGGGGTAATAGTGCCCAAACTCCAAAGTTACAAACTCTTGCATCTAGATTTATTTCAAAAGTCTACATCTTTTCAGCAGCAGAGAGAAACTAGAGAACTTATGGGTTCATCCATTCAATCAATATAAATAGACTTCAATCAACAAAGGACGCATATATTTTGTAAATTCACTCAAATATCCACCTCATCTCTCGATCGAAGCCAGATTTAAGAAGGGTCCTTTGAAACTATGGGATGTGAATATCAAAGATGAAGAGTCGGATACCCCTAATTTCCTAACAACTAACCTCTCTTTTCCTAGTTCTTATATAAATCATTCTGGTATTGTGGATTTAGATGAGGCATCCATGCATAGGTCTATCTTGGTTTTGGAAAGGTTTTTTTCCTCTATTGTTGGTGGGTAGAGTGGTAGTCATATTGCATCCTCTTCCCATGTTTCTATGTATCATCAGTCAAGGGAATTAGGTGTTGTTCGATTGGAGGATGTGGAGGAAAATCACTATCCGTTGGATTCTTCTACCTCGCTATATTTTCATATTTCTAGTTTTCCATGTCATACTTTTGGAGCTTTCAAGGTAAGCTCAGTTTTTCTTATTTTGAAGAACTTTAGTCTTGACTCTTGACTCTTTATCATTGCCATGTTGACATATTCTAAATTTATGATATCCAAATTTCAATTTTATATTCATATATGGGACTTGGTTGGCTAATCTCAATCTATCTATAAAGTAAGGATTTTGTGAAACAAAAATATGAAATTTGATTTATCATTTATCATTTCAATGTTTCGTTGTTTCGAATCATAAATTATTGTTTTTCAAAATTTGTTTACATAGAAAATCCGAAATTCAATTTGAATTCAATTTTGAAAATAACATATATGAATCTATGATTCTAGAATCTATAATGTTATGATGTATCACAATGATCATTGATGTTATGAATCATTTGAGAATCCATGTTGTTCTTTTTTTTAAATAGAAACAACACAAGTTCATATTGAAAAAACATTGTGGCTGCATTGGACAACATGCAAATACAAATATTTTAAAAGGTAGATCATGGCTTGCAGTTCTTTCCTCCCATTGAAAAATTAGGGGGAGAGAAGGCAATTTTTCCTACAAAGAATTTCCATGCCATATTCTTGAGTACAAGGATAAATTCTTACAGATTGATTACATAGTAGAATGTATAAACAAAATATAGTTATTGATTGTGAACTATAATCCCCTGCTTAATAAAGGGAGAGTCCAAAGTTAACCGACGACCTAAGAGGATATTTGTTTCAGCCTCATAATCTATCTTATCCTGATTATATTTCCTTCCCCTTATGATAGGAGGGAGGGATTTGGAGATTTCTTCAATACATCGTCAAAAGTAAAAGATTTAGACATATGGACATGTGGTTATGGATCTGCTTCTTTTTCCTCTTCCTAATATAATTTCCCCTCTTCCTCCCCTGTTTCCTCTAATTCATCTTCTTCCTCCTCTAATTCCTCTAAATCTACTTCTTCCTCCTCTCCCTCCTTTGATTCCTTCTCTTCTAATGGGACATGTACCGCTGGGTCATCTTGGGATGGATATGTATCACCATCAAGATGAGTTGATCCAATGTTGGGATCTTTAAGTGATTCCTCTTTCCCTTAAATTTCCTTCTCAATGTCTTCTAGATTTACAAAATCATCTAGATTTACAAGAACTTCGAATTTATTATTGCTTGAATTGGGTGGTCCCTCTTGGGATGGAATTGACTGAGGTGGCCTACCTACTAGGAATTTTATTCAACTCATATTCTTTTCTTGATTGTTTCTTTGGGGGAGGCTGGTCCTCTTGGATTTTTGGATAGCTTTTGGAAAAATTCCCCTAAACATGACATGCATTTCAATTGAAATGAGATGCTTGTAATCTAGTTTTTGATGGGGGCTCCATCCATCTATATGGATTTGCAAAGAGTCTAGGCATCCCTTATCCAAATACACCTCCACACAAATTCTTGCACAAGAGTACAAATTTCCTTTTGGTTATGCTTGGTAAAAGAATCGGTACAACATGTTCCCAATAGATCTAAGAGAGAAATCATCCCGATAAATCAAAGGGAGGCGTGGAAACCTAACCCACGTGGGGCCTACTATAATTTCCTCTTCTAGGTTGAAATCAAGGGACCATGGAAATAGATACAGTCCCTCATATCCCATAAAATAGGGTCCAGAGTGGAAAACCAAATCGTGATCTTCTTTATTGAAAAAGAGAAAAACACAATAACCTCAACGAGATGCAAATGATAATACATGTCCTTGAATATTGGAGTCCATTTCTTTACTACTTGAGTTTCTATTGCTCATGGACTAGGCTAGGGACTTGTAAACTTTCCAATCAAAGAACACTCAAACCAAATAAGGGATTTTCTTCTTGGCTCCAGAGACAAGAGATTCAACTAAGGGATGGCTTCCAACCGTTTCATGAATATCCTTTGTTGAGGATGATTCCATTTTTTTTGGATTTAGGGGCCAAACCAATGACTTAAACACCTCAAACTTTGAGCGGTTGATGTCTCCCATTGTTCCTTTAGCTAACCATTTATGCTAGTGTTGAATTACCTCTTGCTTTTGAATCCACAATGAAGGATACCTTGCATTTGACACAAACCTGCAGGTAACTTTGGTAGCAACTCAGGAAAGACTCTCATTCGACACTTTTCTCCAACGATGAGGAGCAACAAACTCCAATTAGCCTTTTTTTCTCTAGCTGTAAAAGAGTCTAATGCCTTCCATCTGCTATCTCTTTTTTGAGAATCCATAATGTTATGAATAATTTGAGATTTCATTTCTTTGTTTCTAAATTTTCATTATAAAATTTAAAATTTTATGTATATATCTATAAAAAAAAGAGGGTCACAATTTTGAATCCCCAATTCCTAATTTTGAGTCAATTGTTGCACTAAGCACTCACATCAGATTCTTCAATTGATTCCAATAGCATTCACAATTCGTATAACTTTGGTTGTTGTATACTACTTGTAAGGGCATAGGCCTACATATGTATTGTTGGCCTCCATTGCCTCTCATATATATATATATATATATATATATATATATATATATATATATATATATATATAGAGAGAGAGAGAGAGAGAGAGAGAGAGAGAGAGAGAGAGAGAGAGAGTCCCTCACTCACTATTATTCTTGTTCATTATTTTGTAAAGATGTAATCAATAGGCACACACCTCTCTCTCTTTCTCTCTCTCTCTCTCTCTCTCAGGTTTCTTGATCTTCTTAGAGCATCTTGAAGGGTTAGGGTTGTCCCTTGGAGATTTGGAGATTAGGGTTTTTATATGAAACCCTAGGTTGTACTTGGAGAAGAGAAGAAGAAGAGGATATATCCTACCTTGGAAGGCTTGCATGAGTGATTCATGCTTGTTGGAAATCCTTGGTTGAGCTAGGATTTTCTTAGTTTTCCCTAGCTAAGGTTTTGGAGAGATAGAGAACTATACTAGCCTTGTGATAAGGCTATGGTATGTACATTAAATCCATCTTCATGCATATTGATGAAGTTTCTAGCTATTCTATATTTGTGTAGATTGTAGATCTGTTTTTCTATCATCTATATTCTTCATGGTTGTAATTTCCAATGATATATGTCCTTTCAATTTGACATAAGTTAAGGGAGATTACGTTAAGTGATTTAATATTGTAATTAAATAAGATAAGGACCGTTTAAAACAGTAAATAAGTGTTTTCAGATCTAGTAAATGCATGATAAGATTTCCCTAGGGTGATAAAACTTATCATAACACTTTGGCATATTTTCAATTGAATTTTGTTGATGTTTGGGGTGTTAAGTATTGAAATTTTGTCCGCTATCAATTTTGTTTTGTTTTATTTCATAAAATTCATACGGATGAAAATTCATAGGGTTAAGATCCAAGAAACCTCTAGGATAGAGGTGAAATTTCTATTTTGCATTAAAACTCTTGAACTTAGAAATTTCATCACTTATGAAGTTGTTGTTGTGTAAGAGTTTCCATGATTAGCATATCATTGTTAATGTTCTTAAGTGTAACGACCCCTTCGTTACGTCTATGAATAGCGAAGTACAATAGGAATTTTTTTTTTCTTTTTCTTTTCTTTTTAACAAATAAGAAATTAACAGCATCACCTAATTCACTAAGGTGACACATGATCAAAATATAAACAACTCTACATATCATTGCGGAACGAGATTTCAAAATATAATGCCAAACAATCTCATGATATTATCACTAAT
The DNA here is from genome assembly GCA_032191745.1 of Picea mariana. NCBI lineage: Eukaryota > Viridiplantae > Streptophyta > Pinopsida > Pinales > Pinaceae > Picea > Picea mariana. The sequence continues at coordinate 344,721 of JASDQU010103810.1, forward strand.
AACAATGGTTTGCCGAATATAAAACGTTTTTTACCTTACCAAATAAAAATCATACCTTGGCCACACGCCCGCTTCGGAGATGTCCCTCGTGCTGTGCCGCTCCCCTCGCTCCGTGCCGCTTCTGCTTGCCGACCAAAGAAATCTCACCGGTACCTCCCAGCCAAACGCTAGGGGTACTCTTCTTCCCCCTTAGCCCCCCGAGCCACAAAGGGGCCACACAAGCACCAGAAATAAAATAGCATCTCAGCATGCCTCAACAGGCGGAGCTACCACTCCAATATAGCTGAGATATACCCAACTCCCACAAGCAATCCGTCAAGACCGCAACTCAGTAGCGAATCGTTACGCTAACCGTCTCCCCCCCTTTTCTTCCTTCCCTTCCTTCT
>JASDQU010103811.1:18873-62340 GCA_032191745.1 Picea mariana
GTATGGTCTAAAATAGGCTCCTAGAGCATGGTACTCCAAACTGAATAAGTATCTGCAGCAGGTAGGGTTCAAAAAATGAATTGCAGACAACAATCTCTACATCAAGGTAAGTAAAGGTAATATTTTATTAATTGAAGTTTATGTTGATGAAATTATTTTTGGTAGTGATGATGACAGGTTAAGCCAGAAATTTGCAAAAGACATGCAGAATGAATTTGAAATGTCATTACTTGGAGAAGTATCCTTCTTTTTGGGACTTCATATATGTCAAAGCAACCAAGGAATTTTTATTTCTCAAACCAAGTATATCAAAGAAATGTTAAAGAGGTTCGAAATGGAAGATTGCAAACCAATTATCACTCCCATGAAAAATAGTTGTAAATTGAGCAAAGATGATGATTCAAAGTCTATAGATCAGAGGCAATATAGGTCAATGAATGGAAACCTACTATATGTGATAGCATCCAGACCATATGTAATGTAGACAGTTGCACATGTGGCACGATTTCAAACAACACCAAAGGAATCACATGTATTATCATTAAAGAGGATCTTGAGATATCTCAAAGAAAGAGAGGAGTTTGGATTATGGTATCCAAAAGGAAAATATCTATCACATATTGCCTACATAGATGCAGATTGGGTAGGTTGTATTGATGACCAACGAAACACTAGTGGAGCAACGTTCTACTTAGCTGAGTGTTTGGTATCATGGATAAGCAGGAAACAATCATCGGTATCTCTATCTACAACCGAGTCAGAGTATATTGTAGCAGTAACATGTTGTACATAGGTTCTTTGGATGAAACAAACTTTGACAGATATACAGGTTGAGTATGATGAGCCCATTCCAATATATTGTGATAATACAAGTGCCATCAGTATCTCAAAAAAACTGGTGATGCATTCCAAGACGAAGCACATTCCAATCAAGTATCACTTTCTACGAGAACAGGTTACAAAAAAGAACATCAGAGTTGAGTATGTGGGCACAAAATAACAAGTGGAAAACATCTTTATAAAACCATTTCCACGGGAATCCTTTGAATATATTTGCCAAAGACTTGGAGTTATTTCTACTCCAAAAATGAATTCTTTTTGAATTCTTTTTGATTGCTTATCTTATATGTCTTAGATGTACACGAGGAAGCACCATAAGAGGATAGTCTGTCAAGGGAAATAGCCCTGGATGGAAAGATACCTTTGACATTGATGACAAAGGGGGAGAGGTTTATCAGATGCAGAGGATAGAGGCATGATTCCAGGGGGGGAAGATTTATCATATGCAGAGGACAAAGGCATGGTTCCAGGGGGAGCATATTTATCAGATGTAGAGGAAAAAGGCATGGTTCTAGGTGGAGCATGAGTGATATGATTTTAGTATTGCATCGGAGTTTTTCCATCAATGCTAAAGGGGGAGATTGTTGATTAAGGTTGGTTGTCATTGATGTCAACCCTTGAAGAAAGCCCCGTATCATAAAGGTTTGGGTAATGGAACCAATATTGATTGATGTAAATATGACTCATTATTGTTTTATCATGGTTGATAAGAAGTAAATATGGATGAACTCCAAATTGGTTCCCTTATGGTGAAAGCCCTCACCGGAAGACATTTTGTGGAGTAAGAGAACCCATGATTAATTGTGGAATAATGAGATGAAGGAAAGTGAATTTGTCAGGGAAAATATCCTATATGGATAGTGCTTGTCATTTCATTTCCGGTGGTATGTGGAACGTCACATAATTCCTCACGGTTAGAGAGTTATGGCCATGAGAAGTTGGAGACCCCAGGTTTGGGTAATGGACCCATGTTTGTTTGATGGGTAATGGTATGAGTTATGATATATTTTCAGATAATACTATTCTATATGGATAGTACATGTCATTCCATTTCTGGTCGTATGTATAACGTCACATAAGTCCTCACGATTTGAGAGCTATGGCCTTACGAAGCTGAAGGACCCTCATATGTCATCTAGAAGCCCCAAACAATCAAAAGTAGTCAAAGTGGTTTAAGAGACTTTAAAAGGTAAATAATAAAGTGAAGTGAGGAGTGTATTATAATTCAAAGTGAATACAAAATAAATTATTTCAATAATAAATTTAATGGAGAAATTAGAAGTGGACACAACCCTAAAATAAGGAAAGTGGGCCAAGTGACCTAGAAGATGTTTTTAAGGAAGCTACTTGGAGAGTATAAATAAGAGGGAAGGCTCTCTCATTTAAATAACACTTCAGCATATTGAATATCTATATTTGTATGAGGTAACCATGGATATCTAAACCATAATTCTGAGTGAAGGTTAAGAAAATAATGCCGAAATGCAGGAAGGATAAATTCTTTTGATGGTGCTTTCTAAGATATGTTATTTACAGGTCATATCACCATTTTCTCTATAATGTTTTTTATATCATGATTCAGACCGTGAAATTGCTATGAAAGTGAGAAAAAATATCAAAGTATCTATGGTAGCAAATTCATCTTGTGGGTCGTTGTATTTTGGGAGTTACACGCTGTGGAAAATAGTGTTTGTGTCTAGTCCTGAAACTAGTCAATATCAGTTGTTTCGGGTAAAAAATTCATAACTTCTTCATAACAGATCCAAATTTAGTGAGACAAAATGTGTTGGTTAGGGGATAGTTTGTAGTATGTTTTGTAATAGTTTCATATCAATTCATCAAATATTTTGTGCGGGGTATACTCTACAAGTTGCTCTCTAAAATAAACCAAAATTCAACAAGGTATGTCATTTTTGTTGTAAATCATTTTATGAAAGGTTCCAAGTAATGAAACTTGGAGGAATTGTATAAAACACAATGAATAACATTATGTATCAGTTTCAAATATTTATGCATTACAGGTTGAAAGTTATGATTACTTCAAGTTAGGGTTGTTGACTAATCCAAAACCAGGCATGTGAGACTAAAGAAAAGTTTGATGAAAATGCTAGTCTCTTGTTTTTTAAATTAAGGAAGGTTTGCATGAATGTGATCATATACACCAGGTCTATTATAGAGATATAAATCAGATTTGGATGATGAAATTGGTGAGGGCTTTTGGTTGTGGTCAATGTTGAGTACATGGTTGAGACAAATAGTTAATGAGTTGGCGCACATACATGAGGCGTATAGTTGATGATGTTGGTACATATTGATGATTCCTAGTTGATGAGTAGTTGACACATGATTGGTACATACTCGATACATGGTTGGATGCACTTTTTTATGGTACAGGTTGATTACAGGTTGGTGCATGGTTGATGCACTTGTTTATGGTACAAGTTGATTACAAGTTGAAGTACAGCTTGATGCATGGTTGATGCATGGTTCAGATTTATTGGTACATGTTTACAATGGTATATCTCACAGTGATAGTGTGACAGTGGTTCCATCATTTTACTTCTACTTCAGGGTGGCAGGACAGGGCAAGGACAGGCGGTTGTAGCCACCTTCCGGTTGTAGTCGGAGAACATTAGGGTTTGTAGCCTCCTTATGGTTGTAGCCATATAATTGGGGAGTTGGAGCTTCCCTCAGGTTGTAGCCTGAGAAACTAGGGGGTTGGAGCCTCCTTCTAGTTGCAGCTGGAAAACAAAGGAAGTTGGTGCTTCCAATGNTGTGTGATTGTTTATTTCTTACTGGTCATTATTGGATAATAACTCTACATTGATATAACATTTGTATAAAAAGAATTTTAATTACGCTATTACCAATTCACCCCCCCTTTCAGTAGTCCAACAACCTATCAGTTAGCTTTACTAATTTCTTTTCAACTCCATCATATTTTCTGTGTCTCCTTCTTAAATAAGGTGATTAGAACTAAGTTCCAAACTCAAACAATATTTCTCGAGTTGGATGAAGAACAATCCATATGTTTGTATCCACAAGCAATTTTGGACCAGAATGAGCATCGTCTTCGTCAATGCACCATCAAGGATGTGTTAGTCCAGTGGAAAAATACAACTCTAGTAGATGTCACCTAGGAGCCAATTACCATTATGCAGCAATTTCCTCATATCAAGCCTTGAGGACAATGTTGAATTTAATGGAGAGAGAGTTTTAGGCACCTAACCTACGTAACCCCTAAAGTAGGTAGAATAATATATTTCCATGTAATGAAGGTAAATATTAATAATGCATAACAATAAGGAGGAATACACAAAATGTAAGAGGACCTAATAGAAGATTCCACTTCTAAAAGGATGTTCCTCTAAATTGTTCCTTTGGATATATATATTTAGTAAAATAGGAGTAGAGGGTATGAGAATTTTTGTCTTGAAGAATTATTTTAATAGAGATATGCTATGCTATAGGTTTCCCCTTCAAAGAGGTAATTAAAACTTGTTTTCTATCAATAAAGGTATAATTCTAATTTTTTGGTTCCATATAATTTATTGTTTCATTATTATCGCTGCAGTATTTCTGTATTTTTTTCTATCTTGGTGTTATTTTTTGCATTATTTCTCTTTTTTGGTAATATAATAGATTTGGTACCTTAGAAAATATGGTCTCTCATGACGCGTTAGTGGCACTATAAACTTGGAAAAACAACAATTTATTAACTTGGAGGGATTATTCAATGTACTTTTACAATGAATTTGAATATGGTGTAAGAAGATGAAATGTAGGAAATTGAATTACTTACTGAGTATACAATGTTTATTCATATACATTGTGAGTAACTAGGTAAATTTTTTTTTTTCTAACAATGGTATCTTATGTTTCCAACCAAATATAAGGTATATGTTTTCATTCATGTACGTGTTGAATGTATTAATGATGGAATTTCGTTCCAAAAACTTGTATACCTATGGAGAACCTGATTTACTTTTTTCATCTATTTTTTTCAAATTTTTAATATTAATTTAAATTTTTTTTTAAATAAGAAAAGTCAAAATATGCCTAATATTAAAAAGTCTTTGTGTCATGTGGGATGAAAGGGTGTTAACATGATCAAAAATTTTTTATTTTTTTTAATCTTAGATATTGATCTCTTCTAGTACCGCATATATCTCATTTTAGAAATAGTTAAGTTGAGAAAAAGTTATAGCAGAAACAAGAGAGGTATCTATTGTATAATTTTGATATATGTGAAGACAAAATTAGATTAAAAATAGTAAACAATAATAATTTAGAAAATCAATTATATATTTGAAATCTGCATAACTCACTTGATCTATGTCTATAATTTCATCAACAACTGAATTGTTTATCCTATTTAAAAATAACATCAAATACAAATATATAGAGGGGTATTCACGAAAATTGAGCTTTTTATGAATTCACAAACTTACCCACTAGGTTTTTCATCGAGAACCTAAATCTAAGCCAATCAAGTCAACATACACCTTGCCAATCGTGCCTAAAAAAATTGAATTCAAATTAGCACACATGCATTCTAAGAACACATGTGAGATCCTACACATAATTTCCTTCCTTAGCTATCTTTTTCGTCCCTCTCCTACATCTACAACCCCTCTCTATCTCACTCTAACTCTACCTCTCTACCCCCTTGTCTATCTCCCTCTCTCTCCCTCACACTCCTATACATGGTAATACCTTGACATTGCAAGATTTAGACATCACAAGGCATGGAAATACGTAGAGATATAACTTACCTTCACATGCCTTAGACTCTCACACCCACTCCCTCTCTTCCACCCCCTCTTCCACTCTCCTTCTCTCTCTCTCTCTTTCTCTCGCTCTGCCCCTGTTTCCCTCACTCCCCTCTCTCTTCCACCTCTATTCCACACTTTCTATCTCTCCTAGTTGTTAGTATCAGTCTCACTCTCTCCACCCCTCTTTCTCTTTCTAGCTCCCCTCTCTGTCTCCCTGTGTATCACCCCTTCATCTCCTTCTCTCTCTACCTCCCTTCTATGTCTCCCACTCTACTTCCCTTCAGCTCACTATCCCTCTCACTAATTCTTGTCTCTTTCTCCCTCTCATGCCCCTCACACTCTATCTCTACCCCTCTTCTTTGTATTTCTCTCTCTCCCCACCGTCCCTCTCTGTCTCTACCCCTCCTCTTTGTCTTTCTGTCTCCCCCTTTCACACTCTCACATACTATCTATTTCCCCACCCTCATCTCTCTCTCTCTCACTTCGTTCCATTATTTCTTATCTTTGTCTCCCACATATACCCCTCTCTCCCACATTTATCTCTCTCTACCCTCTATCTACTTTCCTCTTTGTCTTCATCTCACACTCTCACACACACTCTCTACCACCTTACGCTCTCTCCCTTCCAAACACACTTTCTACCCCCCCTATTTGTCTTCCTCTCTCTCCCTCCCACACTCTCAAAAACACATTTTTTTATCTCTCCTCTATGTATTCCTTTCTCTCCCTCCCACACTTTAACACACTCACTCTCTACCTCCATCCTTTATTTACCTCTCTCTACCCCCCCTCTTTGTCTATCTCTCTTTTTCCCAAATTATCGCACACAAAATTTTTATCGCCCATTAAGATATTTATATCTCTATACCCCCGTTGCCTCTATCTCCCCCATTACTCTCACAATTAGTCTCACTCTATCTTCATCCTATCCTTATCCAAACCCCCTCTCTTTATTTCTCTTCCCTCCCCTCTCACACTCACACATTCGCTCTCTAACTATTGTTATCACTAGAAGTTACCCTTTGACTATTATAAGGATATCCTAGTACCCATCAAAATATGAAAAGTTAAATAAGGTTTATTCTTGGTGGATCAACTAGACTGATCGAAAAAGGAAAAGCGAAGAAAACAAAATGCAAATCAACAACACACCATTGGGAAATGGAGTCGTAACCTCTTCGTAGTTTGAAGGAAATCAAGTTGCATATCAAAAGAAAGTTAACATAATGACGAATAGAAGAGTGAAGAAGATAAAAAAAAGGATACCATCCATCAGGTAGGAATCCTCTATGCAAAATGAACGCAAGATACCTGAAATAAAATAATGATTAACAAGAAGGATGCAACAAATCCTTTACTTCTCATGGATTTATTAAGCACAAGAAGCCTTTGATCTTAAAAATCTGCAATATATTTAATCAATATCAAAGACTAGAATGGAAAACAAAGAATACACAATATGATAAACATGTGTTATTAATATTCAATGGTATAAAAATGTACATCACATGCCCTCGCTCTTACAAATAAGCATATACAGGAAAACTACCCCTCAATCTCTCTTGAACCTCTCTTGGGTCATGGACTAAACCTTTTTGTATTATCATCATTACAATATATAGGATGTAATTAAAAATACTTGTCTCCTCCCCCAAGGGAGTCAAATCATTTTCTTTTACCAAAAATAGAAACCGTTATACATAATTATAGGATTTGATGTAGAAAACAAAATAATATTTAATTCTAGATCCTGTTTTTTAGGCTTCTATTTTTGACCAACTAAAAATGTGCTAATTGAAGAGAAAATCATGGGATTTGATAGAAAAATATTCAAAATTTATCATCCAACTTAATTTTGGGTCATTCTTGCCACAATGGAGCTCCACCAAGTCGAATTCTAGAAATATGTACAACCTTCCAGCTCACTTTCACTGCAAAACTTTTGTAGATGATGTTTTTAAATTTTCTCTCAAATGACAAACTCGGTCGGGCTGATATTTTTTCAGCAAGTAAATAACATTATAATTCTTCTCCAAAAACAATTTGAGTAAAACCATATCATTGTGTAGAAGAGATGTTGAAAATACAATTTCACAACATATGAGTTCGCTGGAAAACTGCTACTATAGGAAATTTTGCAGTGTATTGTATTTCGCTGCAAAATATTTGTTCTTGATTGTCTTCATTTAGAAGTTGATTTTACTCATGTACAATATTTTTTATGGTTTTATCCATTGAATTTTATGAAATTATATCGTGTGATACTTGCTCCATATCCACAAAACCAATATGAGGGGAGAATATCAAAACCCTTTACTTGGCAGTTTCAAAATTTGAGAAGACCAAAAATAAGACCTCCGTTGACCATTTTTGAATGAAATGGTTTTTGATTCTCAGAGGATATGAATGCTAGTAAAAATTAGAAATATAATGGAGGGATTGAACAAAAAATAGAGTTTTGGAAACGCATTTTTGTAGTGCCGAAGAATTTCGTAGTGAAGATGGTTTTATTGTTTGAAATCTGCAAATCACATAAGACATGACAAAAAATATACTCCTCATCATTATCTTATGTGAGTTACATGGTTTTGAATCAACCAACAATTTTAAATTAGGCAATTTTGCAGCGTATTCAATGCAAAACCTCTATTTCATCACTTTTGCGGCGATGTGACAGAAGTGATGTGATGCTGCAAAATATTAGGAGTTTTTGCAACGACCTTTTAAATTGATTGGCTACAGTTCATAAAGGTACCAAATTTATTTAAATTATTAGATAAACTTATATTTGTAACATAACAAGACCAGTAGTCTTATTAAAACATAATATAATGACCTTAGACTTATCTTATTGAAGGGACTAAAAGACTTTGTACATGAGACTAAATTGATCATGTGACTTCAACTAAACCCAAAGAAAAGTAAAAAAAGAGGTGGAATTGACCCTAGTGCATTTCATGTGCTAACATTTGGCTTATTCTCGTGGTGGATACCTCTATGTGAGGCTAAAAGAACCCTTATAGTTGGAGTGCTTCATCCTCTAATTTTTTTTATGATTTATGGCTTTTGAAGCTTCTTCAAATACTTCTTGATAAGATCATCATTATTCATATCTGTTGCACATTGACCATAAGGACCAACTATATGGTCCATTGGGCCTTTGAAGTTTTTTCATCTCATTCCAAGTCTTTGCAACTGTTTATTCAAGAACTAAAAAACATTGTTGAATGCACACTAAAAAAAAAGTGAATACTAAAAAGATGCTCAATATATGAGGTTATTCATCACACCTACCTACTCTATTGAACCATAAGTTTCTCAATCAAGTGAAGTCAAAAATCCATTGCAACCATGAAAGCATTTTTTTCATTGGTTGAACTTCTTGCATGTCTTTGTTCATTGATAAAACAAAAACCCCGCTTAATGGAAATTCATCTAAAAACTTGAAAAAAAAATTAATATTGAAAAAATATGAAAAATGAGGCATGTTTACTAACTCCATAGATGTTGCAAAAGGATATTCATAAGGATTCACATTGATTTCATTTTGTTTCATCCCTCCCACTACTCACTTATTTTCATAAAAATGTAACAATGAAACAACCTTTTGTAAAAATAACATGGATGGTTGTGACACTAATTCATGATCACCTTCATTTTAAGACTCACAACTGATGAGAGGCTAAAAAGTTTGACTGCTGAAATCATCCATATAACAAGCTACAGGGTCATAAAAAAATTGAGAAGATTGTTGTTGAATTATAGAGTTGTCAATTTGTTCTAGTGAGTCTATATGACTTTGCATCCACTAAAATCCCTTTCGTTCACTAATGACCTTAAAATTCTCTTTCAACAACTTAAATGAAGAAAAGAATAAAGGAAAAGTATCTCCTTCAACATACTCACTACTTTGTTCATTAATGTTGTATCTGTGACTTGCAGGATGATTGCTTTCATTAGTTTGATGAAGATGAACATCTTGTAATAAAAAAAAAAAAAACTAGCTGGATGCTCTAGAAAATCAACATCATAAGCATCATATCTAGGAAAATAATAAACCTCTTGAAAATTATCGGCAATAAAATTCGGGACAACAACTTGTTTTTCAAAACAATGATATGTACTCTCTACAAAAACATCATCATTGAAAATTTTAAGAAAACTCATAGAATAATCAATCTCATTCTCATACACTTGATTCTCTTTATTTTCTTTTGAAACATCATCTTCAGTCTAATATGAGAGCTTTCCACATGCTTGAAGATTATCTTTGGTTTCCTGAGCATCATGGAACATTTGTTGCAAGGTCATAGAATTTCTCTCCATGAGATAAAGAACTAGATTAGGGTGTTGTTCAATTGTATACTGCACCATGGAAACAACTTTAGAAGGTCAAATCTCCAAATGCATACTGCAATAAAAACTAGGAAACCTTCTATTGAATGTAGAAAAACTTCATTCTCCTCTCTTCTCAAAGCGTTAAAATTAGTTAAATATTGATCAAAGGATATGTTTCAACCCCAATATCTCCAGAATGTACAATGAAAATCATACCATGAACCAATCGAACAATCTTCTCACTTTTGTTTTGTAAATATCATTGGAATTGTTTAAGTTTTTGACTTTTTTTAGTTGGAATTGGAATAGGGAAATATTATTATTGGTAAATTAACATTTTTATACTATTTAAATAGTTTTTATGAATGCATACATTTATTGAGCACCTTTATAAACCATAAAACACCACAAATATGTATACTAAACCACAAAAATATTTCATTCCAACCATTTTTCAAAATTTCTGACCTCTTTTGGAAAGAAAATAATAAAAATAAAAAAAGCAGAATGGTTAGACAAGGCTAGTGGGTGTTGATGTTTGGACAACATTGGGAAGACATTCTCCCAAATTAATAATTATAATACGATTATTAATTATTAAAAAATATTATTAATGTAATAGTATATTTATATAAGGTATACATGTATATCATAAATAAATGAGTATTCCATATATATTTATTATCCAAGGGATGCATCCTTTCATGGATGATCACCATATTTATTTATTTATGAGAGTAGAGTAAAGTGTTGGGAGTGTTAAATTTATGGGGTCTTTACAATCTCTATGTATAACATATTTAGGGCTACCTAAATTAATGAAAGAATTCCATAAATTATGGTGGGCAGTAATTTCTACTAAAAATGTCTATTTACCTAAATATGGGGAATGCCAAATTAATCTTTGGGTACTTAGTGGACGTATTCTCCAAATATTTATACTACACAAAATTTAATTTAATTTTCAAATTGGATCAATTTAATATTACTAAAAAATACACTTGAAAACACAATGATAGACACACATAATTTTTCTCTCTCACACTTGGAAGTGATCTAAGGAAGAGACTGAAGTTTCTAAGTAGTTTATGTTTCTAAGTAGTTTCTAGACTCTACTAAAGTAATATCGTTTATCATTGGAATTAATTACCACTTGGGGAAAATTGTACTTGTCTAATTTAACACTAGAAAATCAACATGGTTAGTTGTATGAAATTGAGTATATGATGGATATGTGTTGGTCATAGTAGAAGACATATCATTTGAAGGGTCACTCTATATAGTTGTGCACACGATAAATTGATCTCCTCTAGGAGATGTTTTTTGTTGTTATTGTTTCTTGTTCTGGGCATTTCACATGTGATATAGAGTTGTGCATATCCATGTAATGAAGAATAACAAGAGGTCAACACATGCATAGGGAGAAGATGACTCCGAAGACTATCTAGCCTCAAAGCGAGTCAAGCTTCAGAGGGATCATAAAGACTCTAACTCGACACATACTGCAGTGGATCAAAAAAATACTTTAGATGTTGTTTCAATATGGGATCAATGTGATCTCATGGTTGAGTAGGGAGCAGTCATGTGTAGCACCCAGTACGACTGAGGATAAATATGTGGCAGCATATGCAACATGTAGAGAAGCAGTGTGGCTTCAGAAGTTGATGTCTAGGTTATTTGGCCTCAAACTAGAGGCGACCTACATTTAGTGTGACAACCAGAGTTGCATGAAGTTGTCATAGAATACAGTGTTCCATGACAGGTCAAATCATATTGAGATCAAATATCCCTATATCAAAGATATGGTGGTGATGGGATTAGTGAGGCTCCATTGCAGATGTGTTGACCAAGACAATGTCAAGGATGAAGTTTGAGTACTTCACGGGCAAGCTTGGCATGGCCCCTCTAAGGGAATGTTCTCATCCAACATGAAAAGGAGATGGCACTGAGATAGATTGAAGTAATCCAACATGAAAAAGGGTTTGCATTCATTATTCTCATCCAACATAAAAAAGGGTTGGCACTGAGATAGGTGAAACCCATCGAGCATGCAAAAGGGTTGGCATTGAGTTAGGTGGAACACATCCAACATGAAAAAGGGTTGGCACTGAGACACGTGGAACTAATCTCACATGAAAAAGGGTTGCAACTGAGTGTTCTCATCAAGCATGAAAAATAGTTGGCACTAAGAAAGGTGGAACTCATCCCACATGATAAAGGGCTAGCAGTGAGTGTTCTCCAACATGAAAAAGGGCTATCACTGATATAGGTGGATTTCATCCATGATGAAAAAGGGTTGGCGCTGAGACCGAAGGTACACATGATGAGGTACATATGTATTGTGAAGCAATGAATGTCATGGTGAAAAGTTGAAGCTATTTGAAAGCTACCCACAGGTAATCTTGACATAAAGTAGAATATCTCCCTGGCTGAGAGGGAGTGTTGAAGTTAGAAGCATTAGGAAAACATTCTTCAGAGTGGTCATGTTGATTTGACTTAGGAGAATGATACACTCACATTATGGACTAGAGGTGATTGAGGTGCAAAATGTCTCCCTCATTGAGAGGGGGTGTTAGTGTTTGGACAACATCCAGAAAACATTCCCCCATATTAAAAATTAATAATATGATTATTAATTATTAAACAATATCATTAATATAATAATATATTTATATAAGGTATAAATATATATCATAAATAATTATTTATGATGAGTATTTCATATATATTTATTATCCAACATCATTTCATGAATGATCACCATATGTTTTATATATATATGAAACATTCATCATTATAATAATACATATTGACATACAATATCATCTCTTATGAAAATTCAATAGTGAGAGTCAAATTTCACCCTACTACCAAATATAAATATGCACTTTACTCTGATAGAACACCACATATTCAACAACACTTGAATGGACCAGCCACTAATTCATTTTCATTATAACAAAGACCAAAATATAATAATCCAAAAGAAGGTTGTAGGTTTTCGATTTTGCAAGATACATTTGCATTTTAATTATAACAAAGTCCAAAATATAATACTCCAAAAGACCCAAGTTCCTTTTACAAGAGACATGTGCATATCCCGATCTTGCACTCCCTTTGGCAGAGCCGAAATCTAAGCGACTAGGTTGGAGATATGTATAAATGCTTTCCCTTTACATCAAATAGCACGAAAATGAAAACGTTGCACTCCCTTTGGCAGAGCCGAAATCTAAGCGACTAGGTTGGAGATATGTATAAATGCTTTCCCTTTACATCAAATAGCACGAAAATGAAAACGTTGTCTGCCTAAAGTTAATAAAAACCAAAAGGAAGGAGCCACCAGGTATTTATTCGGTTCGCCGCTTCACGACCTTTTTCTCCGTCCTCGTCCTTGCCAATGTGAATACCGTAAGCCTAGTGGCAGACAAAAGCAGTGGATGCAGAAGGGCGGTGACATGCACATGCCTTTTTCTGCTAAAATTAACAGAAGTATCTAAAAGAGCCAAATGACTCAGCGGAGAAGGCGAGCAGGCGGGACTGCGTGTGATCATATCTTGCATTCAAGGTGATTACGGACTATCTAACTTGTGGAACTGACTGCGCGAGCCCATGTGCAGGTTATCAGAGCACGTCACAGCCGATTCCCACCTGATATAAACTTTCCATCAACCCAAACGTACCCATTTCCTTCACTATACTACGGTAATCATAAGAACTCTGCATGCAGCATGGTGATAAATATGAATAAGGATCGCACGTTCTTATGCGGCGACCTTGTAATAATACCCGATCAGATCTGGTGCCTCCCAATAAAACAATAACCATAGCTAGATAGTGACAGTCCCGTGTGGATGGGGAGATTGTGGTAGATATTTTCAGAGTGCCTGCACGACCTCGCCAGCGTCTCACATTTCCAAGTCATTTAATTGTGTCGCCAAAACTGCCACTAGCCCTCGACTCCTGTATCCAAGGGATAAATATCTCACTTGGTAAACAAAAACATGAACACAAATCTCATGTCACTTGCAAATATTTTATGAAAAATTCACCATCTGTAATACGTCGCCCAGTCTGTTAGATTGTGCCGGTGCCGGCTTATGAATCGGATATGTAAGAATGTGGTAAGTATACTACCGCTTAATTTACAATTGAAATTAATATGTAATATTAATTATCAAAACGTTCTTAAAGCATTGTGAGGAAATAAAAGGGAACGAGGGAAAGGAGACTTGAACATGTTTTCAAGTAGATTTTTGCAGGTGATAGTTTCTGGAATCTTTCACTTTTTCCTATTTTTGATGATCACCTCTTATTGTTCTCTCCGGACATGCATGCAACAAATATATAATATTAATAATTAATAAAACGGACAGGTCAAAACATTGTAATAGCACTGCGAGGATGTAAAAGGGAATGAGGGAAAAATGACCTTAACACGACGACAAATATGTTTTTGCAGGTAACAGTTTGTGGAATCTTCAACCTTTTCCTGTTTTTGATCATCTCTTTTTCAGTTATTGTCCTCGCTCGGACATGCGTTCAACCACTAAGGAATATTTGAGGAAAATAATATTTGGGAAATTTGAATGAAAGGATTATATTCGAATTATATATAAATATTTTTTTTGGTAAAAAAATGAAAATAAACTTAAAATTTGATATATAAATTAATTACTTTATAAATAATTAATTTATTAGTATAGATTTTTGGATTCTATTTTAGAATATATTGTCTAGGATTAACATTCCATCATGAAGATTTAAAAATTATGGAAATAAATCAGTAAGAAATAAGGTTTGTCTTGAAATATATAGTCCAGGTTTAGCAGTTTAGCAGTCCATCATCAACACTTAGATAATTATGGAAATAAATCAGTAAGAAATAAAGTGTAGATGGGTAACTCACTAATAAAAAAATCCTAAATTAATACTTAAATAAAAATTAAAGTTACCAAAACCTATAAACTCACTAAGAAAATCCTAAATCAATAGGATAAACAAAAGAATTGAAGTTACAAAAACCTATAAACTACAGGTTCAGTGAATAAAAATAAGACAGAAAGGGAAGAGGAAACGGATAAAAAAGAAAAACGCAAACAAATTAAAAAAAAATAAAAGAGGAAAAACGAAAGGAGAAATAGCTTGTGTTTTCGCCCAGCCTCCAATGCCAGTAAGAAAGATCTCCAACGAGAGCCGGACTTCTGGTTTCAACTCGCCTCTCCGATATTGACTCAACTCCAAGAAATAAGAAAGATCTCCAAGAAATAAATGGACTCAACTCCTAGCGTGGAGCTTGTTAATACCAACAACAGAGGGGAGGGCACGTGGATAGCTGAGGACACCCAGTTCTCTTTATTTTTTTGGAAGCCATCAGTGTAGGATTGATGGGTTTGGCTATACACCTAATTTTTCCGGGGATCTAATTAGTGTTGGTTTTAATTATGAGCACTTAGAGGTGCGCCCTAGGGTTAGTGGTTCTGGGCACAACTCTGAACAAGTGAATTCTATAGTTGACACAACCTAAGAGAAACATCTCCACTCGAGATAAATTAGTTACAACTCACCTGGGAACAACGACACTATGCCCGACAACCAATGTGATACGAACAGTCATTGGAAATGTGGTGAACCTATCAAGTTTGGCTGTTGACAATAATGCAATAAGCGTGCTGGAAAAAGGGTTAGGTTTTGATTTAGCGCCTAAGAATATCCCAAAGGACGATTTCATTCGCAACATTGAAGCCGGAATTAAAAACCTCCCTGAAAAAATGACTGAAGAGGTAAGACATGACGTATCCTTAGCCTTAAGGTCTAGAAAACCAAAGAGTAGCCTTAAGAAAAAAGAAAATGAACCTTTGAGAGAGTTAAGAAGCAATAGTAATATAGTTATTCTCGAAGGTAATAAGGGAGGCTAAACAGTTGTTATGGATAGGGATGATTATGTTAACAATATGTATGAACATTTAAATTTCAGTGGATGTTATAAGAAATTAAACAAGAATCCTATGAATAAAATAATGAAAGAAATGTAGGAAGCTATTAAGACGTCATCTCTTGATGAAGCTCGTACCTAGCTGCCCACTCATTCCCAGAATCTATGGCCTACGTAAGATTCGTAAATAAAATGTGCCCCTTAGGCCTATTGTCAACACTATTGTAACCCTATCGCCTACCTAAGATTCATAAATAAAATGTACCCCTTAGGCCTATTGTCAACACTATTGTAACCCCACTTACCTTTTGGCCAAATTCTTAGTCAATAAACTGAAATAGTTGGTTGGAAACACTCACTCTTATGTTAACGACTCAACCCATTTTGTAAACAAAATAAAGAATATTAAGGTAGAGAAAAAGGACATTCTTCTTAGTTTTTATGTGGCGTCTCTTTTTATTATGATACCAATCAATTAAGCAATAACTATGATTGAAAAAACAATTAACTCACAAACAACTAGATTGGATGAAATCTGTTTAAAGGTCTACATGTTTAGTTTTTAAAGTATGATTTATGAAAAAACTTGTGGGGTCACAATGGAGTCTCGATTGTCCCCTATTGTGGAAAATCTTTTTATGGACCATTTTGAACAAAAGGTTATGAGTTCCTCCCTTTAAAACCTAATTTGTGTGTGAGATATGTGGATGATATAAATGTGAACTGGATTGGGGATAGCTTAAACACGTTGGTAAGCACCTTAATAGTCAATAAAGACATATCTAGTTCACTGTGGAATTCTAAAACCATAATTCAATTCCTTTCCTAGATGTTCTGATTTTAATAAAAGAGGATGGAAAATATCTTCATGATGACTCCCATCATGATCCATCCCAAAACTTGGGGGTCATTAACATTTTGGCTACTAAATCCCTAAGAATCTCTGATGAGGAGCATTTGGAAAAAGAGAAGCAACACTTAGCTAGTTGCTTTCTAAAGAGGGGTCAAAAGGATTGGCATGTGAAGAGGGCGTTTGAGATGGAAAAAAGGACCCCTACAGCTAGAGATATTAATGATGAAGGATACCATAAGATGATGCTCCCATGTGTCCAAGGAAAATTAGAGAAAAATCCTTAGAAAGAAAAATATAAAAACCATTTTTCAACCTCGTAGAACAATTAGAAGTGTCCTTATCTAGTAGAACCTAAGTTAAAAAAAGGAGTTTACAACATCCCTTGTTCTTGTGGCCTAAACTATATTGGTGAGACTCGGAAATTATTTTAGGTTAGAATTAAGAAACACAAAGCTACAATTACTCAAAATCATGAAAAGTCTTCATCTAAATTGGTTGAGCACTTTATAAGGACAAAGAATCACATTTGTATTGAAGATGCCAATATTATCACAAGTGTGGACCACTTATCCAGAAGAGTTATTAGAGAGGCCATGGAAATGGTGATGAAAAACAAATGTATGAATAGGGATGATGGAATTAAGCTAAACATTTCTTGGCTCCCCATTCTTCATAGTTAACCCTTGTGTCTCATTCTTTTGTTCTATTTCTTTCCCTTTCCTCTTCTTTTTCTTTTTTGAGTTTTTTTGGTTTAGCTTCCATCCTCCTCCACTTTTATTTATTGGTTTTCTTAGCATTTCTCATTTTCATTTTATTTTTTTGTGGTTACTTTTTTACAACTCTTTCTTTATCTTATTTAAAAAAAATAAAAATCTTAAGATTTTTCTTATTTTTCTTTGGTATTTCCTTTGTTTATCTTGTTTTTTAATTTGTTTGTTTTCTTTTGTCTTTTTACATTTGTATCCTTTTCCTTTTATTTTCATGTCTTATTTTTATGTAATTTTTATGTAGGTGGTTTGTAATTTATAGGTTTTTATTTTTATTTGGTATTTCCTTTATTTATCTTGTTTTTTAATTTGTTTGCTTTCTTTTTTTTCTTTTTATATTTGTATCCTTTTCCTTTTATCTTTCTTTCTTATTTTTATTAGGTTGTTTGTAATTTATAGGTTTTTTACCTCTAATTTTTTTAGTTTGGACTACTTATTTTAGGTAGAAAATATGTTTCAAAACTATCACATTGTGGAGGTCTAAAAGAACAAATTATTAATTGTAAAATATTTATCTTTTTATATATTATTTTTCAAATATAAATTTATTCTCTAAATAACTAATAACTAAATACTTTCCTAGTAAAATAAAAATAATAATTATATTAACATAAATAACTAATGAATACAATCTCCATATTACTATTAAGACATGAAATTACTACTTTAACATTTCTTTGTAAAATCTATATTAATTTATATACAATATTAAGTTACTTAATGTAGACACATTTACATCATTTACATCATAGTAATTACTACATAATAATAATTTATAATGAAGAATTTTAAAATCATACAAAGATTCAAGTCGATGATAACAACAACTCAACACTTCAATATAAATATAAACAATATTTCTGTTAAGAGATTGTGTTTATGTATGTAATAAAATGAAACTTGTTATCACATAAAGATGTCAAAGGGTCACAAGGCGATCGAGTCCTTTGCTTGTGCAAGCCACAACCTTGAGCATGAAGCATAGTTTTCAGAACAATCTAGTTCAGGCTTGAAATGCATGCAGGAGGCGGATCTAATTTGCAGCGACATAGATCTCTTGTGAAGTTCATATTAGTGGCCCCTAGTATTCGGATTTTCAAAAATGCACGAATTATAGCGCCATTGAAAACCTCGAAGCCTGAAGAGAACATTAGTTGTTGATATTGACGGGGACACGTGGCAACTAATCCAAGTGTTATATAAAATGAGCTTCTAGAGATTCGAAGTGAGAAGTGCGTAAAATTCTTGAAGAGTCGAAACCCGGACTCCCGAACCAATTATGGATCGTTGATCTCAAAATATAGAGAAGACATTGATCTTGGCGGCAAGACCTCTGGAATCTCTTAAGTGTCGATGTGCACGAAGTGAATTTGGACCATCCATCAATGGGGACATGCGACCATAAATCTCTCACTTCAGGGATTTTCCTCCGGGGAATTTTTAATGTTTCACATTCAAAAGACCCGAAGCTCGAAGGCCCAAAGTCTCAAACTAATGAAGAGCTAGTGGTGCCGAAGCATTGAAGTGTTAGAGGTTCCAAAGTGAATAAGAGTTAAAAGTTTCGAAGTCTCGAATCTCTCGAAATGTCGAAGTGCCAAAGTCTCGAAGCACCGAAGTGTCGAAATCCCAAAGAGATGAACTGAAAAAGTACCGAAGTCCAGAGACCTGAAAGAATATCAGTCATCGATCCATGAGGGCCATGCGTCATGAGATCCCTAGCTTCAGGTAAAAGCACATGGAGGAATCCCATGTTTGAGATTTGATTTTCCCAAAGTCTGAAGACCCAAAAAGATCTTAGTCATCGATCTCAGAAGTCCACGTGTTGTCAGATCCTTAACTCTGGGGGATTAGCTTGGAGGAAAATGAACTTTGAGTTTTGAGATTTATGCAGTCTAGAGACCCGAAAGAATCTCAGTCATAGATCTATTGTGGCCATGCATTAGTGGATTGTAGGCTTCGGATAAAATAATTTGGGGGCAGAGGAGATTTGAGATTTGAAAAATACGAAGCTCGAATCGTGAAGAAAATCATGACTGTTGGTTTGAAAAGGGGTAGATCTGATCCGTTGGTTTGAAAGTGCCAGAAATAAGTCGCTAATCAAGAAGATTCATTTGATATCATGAGATCAACAATTGCGCTTTATTGTGGTGTCAGAAGATGCTCGAGTTTAAAAAGTTTGAGGGTGGGCCGGAATTGGAACCACGGTATTGAGAAAGGGACACATGGTAGCTCATGGCGATTGCGGGGAGAATAGTAGTTTGGTCCCAAACCACTCTTGGTCGCGCCCCCATCACGTATTTACGTGAGGTCATAGCCTTGGGTCGCATGAATGTAGGGGCCAAAGGAAAAGGTAGCGCCCTCCCCCAAGACACATTTTTAGTGGACCTCAAAGTTGGTGGGCAATTAGACTTCGCAGCGACCCTAAATCTAGCAGGTGCTCCCAGATCACAGATCGAGACCAAATCTATGGTCAAAGTCCATTGTGGGGAAACATAATACTCGGGTGATAATTTTCTTGAGTGGTCCCATAATTGAAACCATGGTAAGGAGAAAGTGCTACATGGCGAAAGGTGGTGGATTGCAGGCCCAAAAGCAGTCTGAACACAAACCACTTTTGAGCATCCCCGCAATCACATGTTTATATGGTGTTAATGGAAGGTAGGCTTGGTGGTTAACACTAATCTCACCCCATAAATGGAAGGCGTGGAGGATTTGGAACTGTCAGTCCATGGTGCCCCTGCGAGCAAATTTTCCTGTGAACCCATGTCTATCGGAGGTCACGACTGACAGAGGAATACATGCACAGTCTGACAGAAGACTGCTCAGACACAATGCTTTGAATGCAGTGATCAGATCACACTCTTGATAGTGAGGGAATGATATGAGTATAAATAAGTAGTCTTGATATTTTTTAAGGGTCGTCAATTCGCTGAGAAAAGATCCCTATTTTGTAATATTTTGATACCATAACTGTTCTCTGGTTATGTATCACATTTGAGACTTTGGCATTAACAGAAGTCAACCTCTTTTCATCTCTCTGTAAAACATGTGCTAAAACACTCGAGCATGGAGGATCCAGTAGAGGGATGTCATGCTATTGTAATGTAGGTTTGATTACAGTTGTATCGTGACTAGTTTTAGTCATCTTCCTTGTTATCTTATTCCCTCTCACATTGAACGACTTAGAAATGGAGAATCTAGTCGAGTTTTTGTAGTTGCATGATAATGTAGGTTTGATTATTATGCTGTTGTGATTGTGTTTCTTGCACATATTTCAGTTTCTAAAGCTTGAGCTGAAGAATGGTCTTGAGTCTGAGTTTTTCTTCACCAAGTTGCTTGAAATCTTGATGCCCATAGCAGTCGTGTTCACCCCTCTCACTAAGTCTTCCCTCTTCTTACACTTAAACTCAAATCAATGACTAAAGTTAATGAGGCCCTCACTTCCCTATGCATTACTTGTCCAGTTCTGTGTTGAAATCATTCATGTATTGAGTTTTCCCCATTTGACCTCCACTCACATAAGTCAAACATCCACCAAACATTTCTTATGGGTACTGGGTTTATCCTCCTACAATCTGAGGGTAACTCTCAATGCTAACAAAACTATCCAACAATATTTCGACATAAGTATAAACAAGATTATATAGTTGCAATGCTAAATGAAAAATAATAGTCCACATGCATTCATCATATTGAAAATATCAAATAAAAATTTGAAAATTAAAATTGATTACATGATTACAAATTGTTATTGAACAATCACTAAAATACTCCATCACATCATTTTTTTAAATAATTATTGACCTAGAATTTAAAAAAAGTTACATAAAGATTACATAACTCGTAAACTTGAACACTAGTAAAATAAAATCTTCAAGCTTGCTTGGCCTCCCCTTTATAAACTGAACATTACTTTTAACATTGTATAAATCTTTACAAAATTTTTCCCAAATTAATATAATAATATAATATGAAATAGGAAAAAAATATCAACATTCTTTTTATAATTGTCAAAATGATTAATAAAGAAAAAAATCCATAAAAATAATGATAAATAGAATATATAATAAAAATATTTTTTATCTTTCAATCTAAATAAATAAATAATTTTTATTTTAAATTTGACAAGTAATTTTTTATTTTAATATAGAAAATAATTTTATGATTTTCTATCATAAAAAGTTCCCAATAACATTAACAATAACAACTTTTTTTATTTTAATATAGAAAATAATTTTATGATTTTCTATCATAGAAGGTTCCCAATAACATTAACAATAACAACTTCAATTTAGATATTTACAACCACTTTTATAAATATGCAAATTGAAAAAAATTACATGGATATGAAACTCTATTACAATTTAAAAAAAAAATTGGATTTTTCATTATTTCAAATGCTATTTTTAATCCTATTAAAATGAAAATATGTTGGAGAATTAAATCCTCAAATATGAGATGGGTTGAATAGTGTTAGAATAATCTAGGCTATGGTTATATGGTTTATCTTTTTATTTTTTAACTATTTTGGGTTGAATAATGTTTTATTGTTGTAAATTATGGTTTTCTTTTTTTAATTATTCTTTAAAATGAAGATGAATTTTTGTTGAGTTTAGGTAACACGTTCATTAGTTTTAGCAACATGTTCCTATCGCATGATTTTTTTACATAGTGAAAAGATTATGTTGAAGGAACATAAGAGGTCTTTGTAATGTCTAATATTTTGTGAAAATGCCTAAAACTTCTCAAGGTAGGATATTCTATTTATGTTAGATATAAGATTTGGATTGTAATAGAATACCATCCAGAGGACTATCCAGATATATTTCAATAGGATAGAAATATAATATTTATAATGTATATTATTATATGTTTTTATTTTTAATAAAATATTTATAATAAATAATGATAAAATTATATGTTAAAATATTATATGTATGAATGGAAATCAAAATATATTTTTATATCAAATAGATATTTGATAAATACATTTAATATAAATATTTTTATATAGAGAAATAAAAAAAATACGAAATATATTGAGAAATATAAATATAATATGTATGATATTGATATAGAAATATTATAAAAAGACAAATGTAAATATTTTAATAATAATCAAAATTGTATTTCTATATATTTATACTTCTTTAAGTTTCTTAGCTCTATATTTCACCAATTCAAATGTGATTATAATGAACTTTAATCCATTTTGAATGATTAAATAAAATTACACTTTAAAATATTTAATCCTTCTAAATTTTTAATCTCAATTTTTAATAAATATAAAAATAAGATAAAATTAAGATAATAATATTTAATATATAAATGTGTGACTCCTTCTTAATACAAAAATGTATTGTTTACAACACCTAACTTATCTCTACAAATTTCAACTTTCACCTTTCCAATAGACTTTGTTAAGATGTATCTCTCATTATCATTTGTATTACAATATAACAAGTCAACTTCTTTTGAATGTATCTTCTCTCTTACAAAATGATAATGTGTCTCAATATGATTTGATCTACCATGATACATTGGATTGTTTGTTAGTTTGATGGAACTTTGGTTATCACATTTGATAACTATTGATGTTTTTTTTATTTTTCTCTCACATCTTAAAGAATCCACCTCAACCAAATAGCCTCCTAGGTGGAACTGCATCAAGCTTTGTACTCAACTTGAGTTAATAATAAATAAAACGTTGGTTTCTTCTTGGTGCTCCATGACATGATGTAGCATGCAATTATGAATTCTTAGCCTATGGTTGACTTCCTATCATCGTGATCTCCTGCCCAATATGAATTTGAATAACCTCTCAACTTTACATTCAAATCATTAGTATGTTTAATACCAAAATTAACAGTTCCTTTAAAATATTGAAGGACTGTCTTAGTTCCTTTAAAATATTTAAGGAATATCTTTTTTTTTTTCCAATTACTACCATGAGTTTTAGCCATGGATTAACTAAGAATATTGAATATATATGCAATATATGGCCTAGTTATAATGAGATAATTCAGTCTTCCCACCCAGTGGTGATATAAGGTACCATTCATTTATTTTTTTTCATCATCACTATTGAGATTAATATTTTAATGGAGTATATATTTGTTTACATTGACTCATTTTAAAACTCTTAATTAACTCCATTATATAATTTCTTTGTGTGACTAGTGTCTAACCAACATCGCTCCATACCTCAAGGCCTAAACAATAATGCAACTCACCAAGGTCTTTCATCTCAAACTCATGTGAATCTTTTGATTTCTTCAATCAATTCATTAACCTTTCCTATTATGATAATATCATCAACATATAAATAAATCAAAGAAACATTACCATTTGCATCCTTCTTGATATAAGTATTTAAAACCTTGTTGACATAATAAACTATCAATTTTCATATAGCATGATGTACATGCCTATTTAAGTCGATAAAATTTCTTCTTTAACTTGCAAATAAGATGCTCTCTTTACGAACACCTTTGGTTACAGAATATAAACCTCTTCCTTTAATTCTCCATTTAATTCTCCTTTAATGATGTGGTTTCCAATTATACTTAGTAGCCATTGAAATAATTAATCTAATGGTATTCATCTTAGCCACATATACAAATGTGTTTTCATAATAAATTCATTATTTCTATGAATAACCCTTTGCAACCAATTTAGTTTTATACTTGTCTATACTACCATCAACATTAAATTTATACTTGAACAACCATTTTGATCCTATAGAGACTTTATTTTCAGGCAGCTATGTTAATTATCATGTTTCATTTTTCATGATAGAATCATAATCTTTTTTCAAGGCGTCCATCCATACTCTATGGTATTTAGCATACTCAAAATTTAAAGGCTCCACTTCATTAATAACTTGACTCAATAATGCATAGTATTTATAGCTTATAGGTGTATGAGTTTGGTTTGTTGATCTCCTTGGTGTTACACTACTTTGTGTAGTTCCTTGACCTCTTCTTATTCTCTATGTAGTTCCTCCATCCCTTCTTGTTGAGCTCTGTCTAATCGAAGAGACCGTGTTTCTTAAATTTTCATCTTGAACATGTTTAATGTCTTCTTCTTATTTGATACTTTCATCATTTCCAATAGGAAGATACCATACACTATGATTGTCATTTTTTTTTACCTTTATCTATAGGTTCATGAAATAATATATCTGTTTTCGCAAAAACCTTATAAGCGTTGGGTTCATAAATTTTATTTTCTTTGTGATCTGTAGAATAACAAATATAAAAGAATTTGAGTTTTTTAGCATCAATCTTTTTCCTATAATATTTAGGAAGCTGAGAAAATGCTTTGATTCCAAAAATTTTTAGACGACATGATAATTTTTTAAAACCATAGATGCTTCAAAAAAAAATTTTTTACTCTAAACCCTTTGTAGGAATTTTATTTTTAGATATACAATAGTATTGATTGCTTTAGCCCAAAAACCATTAAAAATATTTTTACCTTTTATAATCCTACGAACACACTCAACCAAAGTTCTTTTTTTCCTATCAACTACTCCATTATGTTGAGGAGTATGTGGAACTATAATTTCTCGTGGTATTCCATCATATTTTAAATATTTGAAGAAATCCCTTGATGTATATTCTTATCTTTCATCTAATCAAAGAATCATGATATACCTTGGTATTTTATTTTCCATCAAGTTCTTAACTTCTTTAAACTACTCAAAAGTATCACTTTTCTTTCTGATAAAATAGATTGAGTTATATTTATATATATAATCAATAAGTATAAATAAGTAATATGCTCCTCCAAGAGGCCTTGTTTACATAGGACCACATACATATGTATGCACTAGCTCAAAAATTTATCATTTCCTATGATCTATATGTCTAGGAAACGTGTCCCTATGTTGTTTACCTAGCACACAACCCTCACATGTAGTATGTTCATTCTTAATATATGGAAGACCCTCCACCATTTCTTTCTTGTGAGCTAACATCAAATCATTATGATTAAGATGAGCATAACTTTCATTACATAAATATTCCTGTGACATAGTTGTTTGTACCAATCATTGATGATTCTTCCTTGTCACATTGTTAAAAACCTGTACCAGATCTGAAAATATACTTCAATAATACCAAGAATAAACCATATACCATTCACCATAACATGAACACAAGAAATAGAGAAAACCCCTGAGGTAGGGTAACACCATATATTATTCTTTATGGAAGGAATGCACTCCTCAAGCAATACATGCTTGTACAATCACAATATTCTTCACTATGTTTCATTACATTGCTTACACTTCTTTATATAAATCTCTCTATCTCTTAGGAACCTTCTAGAGAGCCTTCTCACATTTATTACATCCAACTACCATAGTGCATTTTTATTAATATAGTGGACCTAATCCACCTTACATTGAATGACCAGATTCTCATATATTAAATGACTTCCACTAATAATACATAACCACACTCCCATTGGGTACCTCCCTAGGTATACTACATTCCATCCCCCTTCACATGTTTCATCCTCGAAACATGAGAAGAAACCAAACAAGATGACCAACTAAAAAATGTATCCAACTAGTACCAAGTACGACCATCCATCCATCCTAATGGAAGATGAACATGATGTCCAACGATTCCTTGCCACCTTGATCTTCCTCTACATCGTGTCGACGTTTCCCTGGGATTAGTTCTCTATCTTGATGTCTTCCTGTAGTGTTGGTAGGCGTCCATGTACCTTTGGATTGGTTTCATTTTTGGTTCCCTGTTTGTGCATAAATGTGTTGATGAACACACCCTTGCCTTGATGATTGTTGTGTCTCTATATGATGTAGATAGCGATATACAACAACTGTAGGAATTTGTTATTTTTTCTTCAAATTGTCAACACTTTGTGCATTTGATTCAATGACCTCCTTAGCTTCCTCATTATGTCCTTCTTGTGGTTTTCCTTCATTTCCTTCTATAGATTCCACCTCTGATTCAAATTTGGACTCCGAAATAACTTCTTTGTTGGCCTCCGTGGGCCCATCTTTCTTATTAAGAGACACATTCTGCAATGCGATTTTCTTTTTCTTGTACTAAAACTTTTAAAAAAAAATTGCACATTAATATTAATGGTACCCACTGATTCTATCCAAGGATATCCCAAAACAATATCCACTTTATCCATATCCATAGCATACAAATCTGAATGCAACACATATTTATCCATGTTAATCTTCAAATCTTTAACAATTTGAACGTTTTTACCATCAACTTGTGTGCCTTGAATATTATTTACTGGAACTTGTAATCTATTAACCAACTGAACATTGATAAAATTATGCATGCAACTAGGGTTAATAGAAACAATGACATTTTCTTTATGAGTACAACCATGAACTTGTAATATAGATTTGTCACATGAAAATAAACCATTGGTTCTCTATGTATCCTTAATTTTTCCATGAGACCACTTGTCTAGTAATATTTTTTCAAATTATCCATTGGAGACTGTAATCATCTCGTTATAATCAAGCGATCTCCACCCAATGGGACCAATTCTCTTCCCATGTTGTCTTTATTTCTTTAATGAATGCTTCAATAATAGGGCCATCACATTTCCATGTAAAATACATCTTGCTATGAAAAAACCCAAAAATAGAACAATGGTTTTAAAAATAAATTACTGCAGGAAATCGCGGCTTTTTCTGGAAAAACCTTGAAAAATGGTTGAATTTAAAATGCTCATAACTTTACTTCTTGGACTCTTTTTTGGTTGTATTTGTTTTTCAAATTGGGTATTTTTCCCAGAGGAATTCAAATACTCAATTTGTTTGACCAAATGCGGCTCAGAAATGTTCAAATTAGAACCTAAAGTGCGTCGCTCTCTTTTTTCCTAAAAACAATCTACAAAAAAGAGCCAAAACGTTCTCCCCTTCTTTGGCCAAGGAAAATTCATTGATACCAATTGTTAAGTACCTATACTAGATATAAAAATACACTTCAATAATACTAAGAATAAACCATAAACCATTCACCATAACATGAACACAAGAAATAGAGAAAACCCTTGAGGTAAGGTAACACCATATATTATTCCTTATGAAAGGAATGCACTCAAGCAATACTTGCTTGTACAATCACAATATTCTTCATTGTGCTTCATTACATTGCTTACACGTATTTATATAACTCTCTCTATCTCCTAGGAACCTTATAGAGAGCCTTCTCACATTTATTACATCCAACTACCATAGTGGGTCTTTATTAATATAATGGACCTAGTCCACCTTACATTGAATGACCACATTCTCATATATTAAATGACTTCCACTAATAATACATAAAAACATTCCCATTGGATACCTCCCTAGGTACCCCATCTTACCTCCCTAGGTATACTACAGACATCAAACAATCCTCCAATGCTCACAAATTCAACTTTTAAATTTTGATCCGCAATAGTGGAAACTAAAATTAAATTCTTTTTTATTCCATGAACATACATCTAGTTATGGATTTGTTTCTCTTGACCATTAGCAATGTCACACAAATATATTCATAACCTTTAATTTGATGTGATTTATCATCTCCTAGATATATATTAAAACCATTATTGATCTCATCATAAATCTCAAACCAATCTCTATTACATGAAATATGAATTGAATCACCAAAATAAATAAACCATGCATAAGAGTCATCACTTTTTGTTGTTAAAGTAGCATCACAAATAATAATTTTTGATGTTTTTTAAATCATCTCTTATTCTGACATCATTATAAACAAAGTTTCTTGAATTCCTTCTATATTTGGATTGATCAAATTTCGTCTTCCTCCAGTCCTCAGAAGAATGACCAGGATTACCAAAATAGACGCATCGATCATTTCTTGTTACATTGGTGTCTATTATTGGTGGTTACATACCTTCCTATGATTTTTCATGTTCCTTACAATGAATCAACGTCTTGTTCTTTATGGGAAAGGGGATGTAGTGAATCTACTCTCAGTTGCACTCTATATAGATGATACACATGCTTCTCATAGAAACACATAGCAATATTGGAACACCCATCGTCCTCAGCACACAACAATTTGGAATCACTTAGTTATCGCCTGGTCTCTAATACAGTACACTCATCTCGTGGCTCCTTCAAATTGGGACTCCTTGTAGGGCCTCATCCTTCCACTACGACTCACATTAATCTCCTACGCAACATCCTCATGTTGGGACGTACAACATTGTTCTTTTGTTGTAACTATTCTCTTCTTGTGGATGCGAAAATATAATGGTAGAAAATCATCCAACCAAGTTGCAGCTCTCACGTGAACTGATCAACGTTATTCAAATAGGATGCTCTATCCTCTGATATCAAAACAAAATCCAACACTAAGTTATAAAACAAAAAAGAGATCCAAACTGATGCGTGAGATGAGTCCTCGTACACGTTCTCTAATTATTTTCTTGAAACAAATTACAATTTATAAAGGAATTATAGTTTAACATATTCATAGAATAGTTTATGTAAGTTTGTTCACTCATCTAAAGAAATTGACACTTGTGTGAGAAATAAATAGTTTCAGGTTTTATTCTAACAAAGATGGGATGACACATAAATGTCAAGTGGACATTCAATCCCCTCTGAGATCTACAACGGTGGACAATGTGGTTGGCACCATTCTAAACAACCTCGTGTGGAAGTATAACCATGTCTATGGTAGTTAAAGCAGGTACCTATGAAAAATCTTGGTGGATTTGGGATTATTCATTCTCCATGATCCTCCTCTACCTCAATGTCGGTTTGGAAATGACTAGACTTAATGGAAATCACTCGTGTATGAGGGAATATAGTTTCATTATGTTGTATCCTTTGGGAGAGAGAGATTTGTATCCTATGCAAAATATGACTATGAGTGGGAGCCATTTCATGTTGTTGGTTTATAGTGGTAAAGTGTAGCAATCCAAATATCCTCTATATAGTGATTATGCTCTCATACAATAAATGTCTACTACTGATGTGGTGCTTCAATTTGTAAGTATGCCACCAACTCAGGTTTTTCGTGAGGTTATAGCTGGGTCTGTATATGCCCCCTACATCCCTCTTCCTCCAACAAAATTGTTCTTGAGTTTCCTAGCCCAAGGAAAGAAGAGAATTTACATAGGAAATCCCTCCCAGAGTTTAGGAGGAATTGGAGATAGTCGAGGCATTCGTTGGACAAAAGAGATATTCCCTCCATAATTTGGAGGTTTATGTGGAGATACATTACTTGGTATCGAACCTTGGGGATTCTAGAGTGATACACAAGTATATCAAAACTATTGATCTATATTGGCACATTAAAACGTGTTTGGGAAAAATATTTTTTGACATTGACAATGATGGAGAGGAAATGAAAAAACAATTGAGGGTGAGTGCAAGATAATGATGTTAAGGATATCACCTACCTAATATTTAAGGTCAATATTAATAAGGCCTAGCAATAAGGAGGTATAAGTCAAATGTAAGAAGACCTAATAGAAGCTTCTGCTTCTAGAAGGGTCTTCCTCTAGATTTTTCTTTTGGATAGATAGATTTAGTATAAATAGGAATAGATGGTATAAAAAGTTTTGTCTTGAAAAATTATTGTAATAGAGTTCAGTGAGGTTCCCTCCTCAAAGAGGTAAGTGAACCTTGTTTCCTATCACCAAATGTATAATTCTGGTGTTGTGGTTCAATATAATTTATTACTCCATTGTTATCTCTACAATATTTCTATATTTTGTTGCTATATTGGTGTTATTTGATGCATTATTTCTCTTTTCTTATAATATAATAGATCTGGTACCTTAAAAGTGGTATCAGAGCACTTTCCTTGGGAATAAAATTGTGGATTAATTTTTTTCAGGGTAGAGAGATATTTCTGCATCTGAAAGCTATAGAGATCTGTCATTATGCACATAAACCCGTGGTGGGGGAGTAATAGATACAATAAATACAAGTGGTACTCAAGCGCACATATTTTGGGAACCCTCGTAACCCCTGTTGGTACCCCCTCAAGTGTTAGTGCGTCAAAACAACACCTGTATACAAATTAGCCTAGGTATCCTAAAGCCCTCTATAGATAAATTGATTGCCCATGTGATTGTTATATTTCCACCAATAACAACACCTTGGAAGATACTCTCTAGTACCTAAGTAGTCGGGTAGTATGACTAAGNCTTAGGTAGTACCATGAGATCTTAGTTTGATTACTACTGTTGGACCCCTCACGTATATCAGAGAGCTATAGCACAGGGAAAACCATTTTCTATAGAAACCTTGAATACCCTACCCCTTGGGACGGAAACAAAAAATATAATAGACAATATATATTGACGTGTAAGTGTTCCTTCTACATTTTGGTTGCGAAATTACTACACATTTCTTCTTGTTAAGAATTTGGGCATTTCGTTACTACAGTACTATTCAAGATGGAGTATAACTCCATTGGAGTTAAAAGAAAACTATAGTGGCCCCACTAGGACACTTGTTTGGGACTTATCCCATTGGATTCTCCTTTTCTCCCTGATTACATTTGTACCTTTCATTTTTAACTCTTTTTTTTAGGGGACCCGACCCCTTCCCAGTTTCCATATTTTTCTGCCTATTCCATTATCATTATCTTCTTGTCCTCATCATCATGGTACCTATCATTTATAAGTACTTTTTTGTGGTCCCACCCACCCCTTTTTCCTTACCCATAATCCACCTCTCCAAATGACCAACACTTGTAGCCAAGACCTACAAGCTTCCATCAATCAAGTCTATGAATCCATCCACAATGTGACATCAGATATTAGCTCTACCAACTCCCACCTTGCACAATTTGAGGCCCAAATCCCAATACAAATTTGACACCATGGAGGCCAAATTCATGAACCAATTTAACACTCTCTAGTCTATTGTCGATCAGTTGTTGAACCGTAGTCCGGGTCCCTCCTCCTCGGTCCAACCAGATGTTGTTGATTTCTCTCATTCTCTTCCTTTTTAATCCAAATCCTTTCATCGTGACCCCCGTCTTCCCCACGTTGAGGTCAATAAATTTGATGGTTCTAATTCCATGGGTTGGGTCACTCAAATGGGGTATTATTTTTCTCTTCATGGTATTATTGATGAGTTTCCCAAACTTCACTATGTTGTCCTCTATCTAGATCCTGAACAATGGAAATGATGACAATGGTGTAAAAATTCACATTAGGTGTATATTGCATGGACCTATTTTGTTGTCGATCTCTAAGGTCGCTTTGACACTGATACCCACTATCTCATTCATTTGAAGAGGTTGAAACACTCAAGCATAATGTAAAAATTTACAACTGCTTTTGAGCATTTGGCCTTTAGAACCAAAGGCATGTCAGATGTGTTCTTTTATGAATGCTTTATCAATGGCCTAAAGGATGAAATATGATATCAGGTTCTAATGGCTCTCCCTTAGACGTGGTTGGAAGCTACTAAACGTGATAAAGAGGCCCAACAAGTTGTTTTTTGCTGGAACAAAAAACCCTCTTTTGTTCCTCGCCCTTGACCCACTAATCCTATCCCCCTTGCCACTCCCCTCAAGGTCCATAAATTAACTAGGGCTTAAATGGATGAATGCCAACTAAAAGATCTTTGTTACAATTGTGATGAAAAATATTTTGTCGGGCCCAAGTGTAAGGAAGAAAAACATTTTATGGCCATTTCTGAAGATGTTTCGGAAGAAGATGTGACAATTCCCCTTGTTGAAGATCCCTCCCTTCCTGATGCTACCCAAGATCCTGTCGACCCACCTTAATTTTACCCACTCATTTCCTTGCATGCCCTCACTAGCTTCTCTGCTCCACAAAAAATCAATATGATTTTATATATTAATCATAGGAAGGTCATCATCCTTGTTGACAGTGGTAGCACCAACAATTTTATACATCGTCCCATTGCCCAGTAAACCAATTGCTATGTTCGTGTTGTCAATAATTTCCAAATCATGATAGCCAATGGTGGATCCATGAAATGTGGTGGGCGCTGTGAAAATGTACATCTTAAAATTGGACATTACCACATGAAATATCATATCTTTTCCATTGAAATTTTTTGTTGTGACATTGTTCTAGGTATTGAATGGTTACGTACTTTGGGTCCCATTATTATGGAGTTTAAGGAATTAACCATGCAATTCAAACAAGAGGGACAAAGGTATCAATTCCAAGGTCTCAAATTTGGTTCACCTGAGATCATCAGTTCCCATCGCATGGAAAAGAACCTCAATAAAGGCCACTCCAATATTATTCCTCAACTCCATTCCATTCATGTAGTTGAGACACCCTTTATGCATCCTGACCTGCAAGATTTCCTCTACAAACATCATGCTAATTTTTCCACTCCTCAAGGAATTCCTCCTTCTTTTTGTGTTCATGATCATTCCATTTCCCTTGTTCATGGAATTATTCCTCGCAATGTTCACCCTTATCTTCATCCCTTTTCCCAAAGGATTCAAATTGAGAAAATAGTCTAGGAATTGCTCCAAGCGAGTGTTATTTTCCCAACTAGCAACCCTTATTGTTCTCCTATGGTGAT
The DNA here is from genome assembly GCA_032191745.1 of Picea mariana. Classification (NCBI taxonomy): domain Eukaryota; kingdom Viridiplantae; phylum Streptophyta; class Pinopsida; order Pinales; family Pinaceae; genus Picea; species Picea mariana. The sequence continues at coordinate 51,935 of JASDQU010103811.1, forward strand.
GGTACTTAATAAATAAGGTACTTGGCACATGTGTCATGACTTTCGTGCCCTCAATAAACTCACCTTCAAGGAAAATTTTCCCATTTATGTCATTGATGATCTCTTGCAGGAGCTAAGTGGTGTTGAGTACTTCACTAAAATTGATTTGGATTATGTCTACCACCAGATACGTATGCAACATGCTGACATTCCCAAGACTACCTTTGGAACCTCATGATTGTCACTATGAGTTCTTGGTCATGCCCTTTGGCGTGTGTAATTCACCCTCCACCTTCCAAATCCTCATGAATCATGTATTTCGTCCTTTTCTTCATCATTTTTTCTTAGTTTTCTTTGATGATGTTCTCATCTATAGTAAAATTGTCAATCCCATGTTGCCCATGTGGATCAAGTTCTCCATCTATTCTGTCAAGAACAACTTTTACTCAAACATTCTAAATGTTCCTTTGCCACCTCAGAAGTCATGTACTTGGGTCATATTATTGGCAATGCTAATGTCTAGGTGGATCATAAGAAGATTGAAGCAATGCAGGATTGGCCTTGCCCCAAAAATATCAAAATATTGTGTGGTTTTCTATGTTTAACCTACTATTATCACAAGTTTGTTCATAATTATGAAAAGGTTGTAGCAACTCTCGCTACCCTCCTTAAAAGGAATTATTTCACTTGGACTCCTACAGTTGATGAGGCCTTTCAAGCCTTGAAGGAGGCTAAGTGTACTACTCTAGTCTTAGCCCTTACTTATTTAACAAAGACATTTTTCCTTGAATGTTATGCCTATGAAAGAGGAATTGGAGCAGTCCTTATGCAAGAGGGTCGACCTTTGGCCTTTATTAGCAAACAATTGTCAGAATGCAATTTGGACCAATCAATATATTAAAATGAAATGTTTGTTATTTTTCATGCAATATATCTATGGCACCCTTATCTCTTAGGGAAACACTTCTGAATTAAGACAGGTTATCAAATCCTCACGTATTTTCTAGAGCAATGACCTTCCTCTCCAGAGAAACAAAAATAGGTAACCAAGCTCTTTGGATATGATGATGAGATTATTTATAATAAAGGAAAAAAAAATCGCTCTTGACGCTCTTTCTTGAAACTATGAAGATGAAGGGTCCATTTCCACCTCTCCTTCATTGTACCATATTGGCTCCAATATGTTCGACAGGAATGGCTACAAGATCCTAAAATTTCTCATATGATCCGACAATTGTAAGCTAATTCTCCAGTTTCTCTAGATTACTCTTGGCACAATGATGAGATTTTCTATAAAGTTCGTTTGTATTTAAGTAAATAGTCACAACTTAAATCCACATTGTTTTTTGAGCTTCATTCTACACCCACATCTAGGCACTCAGGTCTTACCAAAACCTATGACCGGGTCAAACATTCTTTTTTTTGGGGATACTATTAAAAATGACGTTTTTAGTTTTGTGGTAGAATGTGATGTTTTTCAATGCAACACGGGTGAAACAATCAAACCTCCTAGAACACTCCAACTACTTCTGATTCCACCTACTATTTGGAGTGACATATCAGTGGATTTTGTTGTTGGCTTATGTAAATCAATAAATAAGTGAATCATCATTGTGGTTGTTGATAATCTTTCAAAGTATGTTCATTTATGTGCTCTTAAACAAAAATTTACCGCATCGATTGTGGCTCAAATTTTCATGGATCATGTCTTCAAGCTTCATGACATGCCTCATTCTATTGCTTTTGATCGATATCTCACTTTCACCAAACATTTTTGACAAGAACTTTTCAAGCTACAAGGAACCCAATTGCATCTCAACACCGCCTATCATCCCTAGACTAATAGTCAAATTGAAGTTATCAACAAGTGTTTGGAGAATTATTTGAGGTGTTTTTCCTTTGAAAGGAAAAATAAATGGGATCAATGGTTATCATTTTTTGAATGGTGGTACAATGATTATTCCCATACAATTACACGCATGACACCTTTTGAAGCAGTATATTGACAAAAACCACCTTCAGTTTTCTCCTATGCGGTTGACCAAACGCTTAAAGCTTGAGAGGCTATTCTTTGTACCCTCAAAGAGAATTTGGTCATGGAAAAAAATTTCATGAAACAACCAGTCGATCAAGGTCGCTCAGAATGTCAATTTGCTTAAGGAGATAGGGTATTTATTCAACTGCAAGCTTATAAGAAAACTTCACTCAAGGTCGAACATTGTCATAAACTGATGCCCAAATTTTGTTGTCCTTATACAGTTCTCAAGAACACGGGATAGGTGGCCTATGAGTTATCTTTTACAATTTCTTATAAGCTCCATCTTCTTTCTCATGTCTCCTTCTTAAATAATGTGATTGGAACTAAGTTCCAAACTCAAACCATCCTTCCCCAGTTGGATGAAGAAAGATCAATCAGGTTTTAGCCACAAGAAGTGTTGGACCAGTGTGAGCATCGTCTTTGTCAATGCAACATCAATGAAGTGTTAGTCTAGTGGAAATATACAACTCTAGTAGATGCCATCTAAGATCCATCTACCATTCTACAACAATTTTCTCATATCAAGACTTGAGGATAAGGTTTATTTTAAGGGGGAGAGTATGTTAGGGATCTAAGCTACCTAACCCCTCAAGTAGGTAGAATAATATTCTTCCATTTAATAAAGTTCAATATTAATAAGGCCTAGAAATAAGAAGGAATGAGTCAAATGTAAGAAGAGCTAATAAAAGTTTTCATTTCTAGAAGGATCTTCCTCTAGATTGTTCTTTTGGACAGATATATTTAGTATAAATAAGAGTAGAGGGTATGAGAAGTTTTTTCTTGAAGAATTATTTTAATAGATATATTCTCTGCTAGAGGTTTCCCCTGCAAAGAGGTAACTCAACCTTGTTTCTTATCAAAAAGGTATAATTCTAATTTAGTGGTTCCATATAATTTGTTGCTCTATTTTTATCTCTACAGTATTTCCATAGTTTTTTGGTATCTTGGTGTTATTTTCTACATTATTTCTCTTTTTCGGTAATATAATAGACCTAGTAGCTTACAAATCATGGTCCCTCATGACGCGTTAGTGGCACTACAAACTTGGAAGACCAACAATATGTAAATTTTGAGGGATTATTCAAGGTACTTTTACAATGAATTTGAATATGGTGTAAGAAGATTAAATGTAAGAAATTGAATTAGCTTTCTGAATATATAAAGTTTATTCATATACATTATGAATAACTAGGTCAAATTTAATTTTTCTAATAGTGGTATCTTATTTTTCCAGCCAAATATAAGGTATATGTTTTCGTTCATGCAAGTGTTGAGTGTCGTAATGATGGAATTTCATTCCAAAAACTTATATACCTATAGAGAACCCAATTTACATTTTCCATGTATTTTTTGCAAATTTTTAATATTAATTTAATATTTTTTTTATATAATAAAAGTCAACATATGCCTAAAATTAAAAAGTCTTTTGGTCATGCAGGATTAAAGGGTGTTAACATGATCAGAAGAAAATTTCTTGGTTATCATAGGTATCGATCTTCGCTAGTGTCACATATATCTCATTTTAGAAATGGTTAAGCTCAAAAAAAGTTGTAGCATAAATAAGAGAGGTATGTATTATAGAATTTTGATATATGTGAAGACAAAATTAGATTAAAAATAGTAAACAATAATAATTTAGAATATATACATATATATATATATATATATATATATTTAAAACATGCATATCCGACTCGATCTATGTCTATAATTTCATCAACAACCGAATTATTTATCCTATTGAAAAATAACGTCAAAGACAAAGATATAGAGGGGTGTTCGCAAAAATGGAGGTTTTTATGAATTTGCAGACTGAATCACTAGGTTTTTTATCCTAAACCTGAGTCTGAGCCAACCAAGTAAACAAACACCTTGTCAATCTTTCCCAAAAAAATTGAATTCAAACAAGCACGTACACACTCTAGGAGTATGCACAAGCTCTAGGAACATAGGAGCACTCCTATATATCATTTATTTCCTTCTCTATCTATGTCATCCCTCTCCTACATATACAACCCCTCTCCATATCACTCTCACTCTCCCTCTCTATGACCTTGGCTATCTCTCTCTCTCTCTCCCTCACACTCCTATACATGGTAAGACCTAGACATGGCAATATCTAGACATCACAAGGCATGGAAAGACCTAGACCTATACCTTACCTTGACATTCCTTAAACTCTCACACCAACTCCCTCTCCTCCCCCCACTCTTCGACTCTCTCTCTCTCTCACTCTACCCCTTTGTCCCTCAATACCCTCTCTCTTCCACCTCTATTCCACCCTTTCTCTCCCTCCTAGTTTTTAGTATAAGTCTCACTTTGTCCACCCCTCTTTGTCTCTCTATCCCCCCTCTCTGTATACCTATGTATCCCCCCTTCCTCTCATTCTCTCTCTACCTCCCTTCTATGTCTCCCTCTCTACTTTCATTCCTCTCACTATCCCTCTCACTAATCCCCATCTCTTTCTCCCTCTCGTGCCTCTCACACTCTGTCTCTACCCCTCCTCTTTGTATTTCTCTCTCCCTCCCCTCCCTCTTTGTCTCTACCCCTCCTGATTGTCTTTCTCTCTCACCGTTTCACACTCTCACATACTCTCTCTTTCCCCTCCTCCCTCATCTCTCTCTCTCTCCCTCCATTCCATTATCTCTCATTTGTCTCTCTTACATATACCCCTCTCTCAAACATTTATCTCTCTCTCAACCCGCCTCTCTATTTTCCTCTCTCTCTTCATCTCACACTCTCACACACTCTCTCTACCTCCTTACTCTCTCTCCCTCCCAAACACACTTTCTACCTCCCATATATGTCTTCCTCTCTCTCCCTCCCACACTCTAAAAACAACATTTTCTATCCCCACTCTATTTATTCCTCTCTCTCCCTTCCACACTTTAACACACTCACTCTCTACCTCCATCCTTTGTCTACCTCTATCTAACTCCCCTCTTTGCCTACCTATCGTTTTCCCAAATTCTCGCACACACACTTTCTATCCCCCATTAAGATATTTATATCTCTGTACCCCCATTGCCTCTATATCCCCCCTTACAGTCACAATTAGTCTCACTCTCTCTCCACCCCATCCATGTCCAAGATCCCTCTCTTTCTTTATCTTTCCCCCCATCTCACACTCACACATTCTCTCTCTACCCATTGTTATCACTAGAATTTAACCTTATATTGTTATAAGGATACACCTACTACCCATCATAATATGAAAAGTTAAATAAGGTTTATTCTTGGTGGATCATCTAGAATGATCGAGAAAAGGAAAAGGGAAGCAAACAAAATGCAAATAAACAACACACCATTGGGAAATGGAGTCATAACCTCTCTGTAGTTTGAAGGAAATAAAGTTGCATATCATAAGAAAGTTTATATAATGATGAATAAAAGAGTGAAGAAGATAAAAAAAATGAGACCATCCATAAGGTAGGAATACTCTCTGCAAAACGAATGAAATATACATGAAATAAAATAATGATTAATAAGCATGATGCAACAAATCCTTTACTTCTCATAGATTTATTAATCACGGGAAGCCTTTGATCTTGAAAATATACCATATATTCAATCAACATGAAAGACTAGAATAAAAAACAAAGAATATACAATATGATAAACACGTCTCATGAATATTCCATGGCATGAAAATATACATCACATCCCCTCGTGCTTACAAATAAGCATATACAGGAAAACTTCCCCTCAAGCTCTCTTTAACTGTCTTGAACCATGGACTAAACCTTTTTCTATTGTTAGCATTACAATATATAGGATGTAATTACAAATCCTTGATTCCTCCCCTAGTGTAGTGAAATCCTTTTGTTTTACCAAAAATAGAAATTGTTACATAATTATAGGATTTTATATAGTGAACAAAATAATATTTAATTCTAGATACTATTTTTTAGGATTCTATATTTGACCAACTAAAAATGTGTTAACTAAAGAGAAAATTATGGGATTTGATAGAAAAATATTCAAAATTTATCATCCAACTTAATTTGGTGTCGTTCTTTCCACATTAAAGCTCCACCATGTCGAATTCTAGAAATATGTACAATTTTGCAGCGCACTTTCACTGCAAAACTTTCGTAGTTGATGTTTTTTAAATTTTCTCTCAAATGGTAAAGTGGGTCAGGCTGATATTTTTTTGGCAAGTAAATAACATTATAATTCTTCACCAAAGAAAATTTGAGCAAAACTAGATCATTGTTTAGAAGATATGTTGAAAATACAATTTCATAGTGTATGAGTTCGTTGGAAAACCACTGCTACAGGAAATTTTGCAGTGTATTATATTTCGTTGCAAAATATTTGTTCTTGATTTTCTTCCTTTAGAACTTTTTTTTACTCATGTACAATATTTATTATAGTTTTATCCATTGAATTTTATGAAATTAGATAGTGCCATACTTTCTCCATATCCAAAAAAACAATCTGACTGGAGATTTTCAAAACCCTTGACTTGACAGTTTCAAAATTTGAGCAGACCAAATATAAGACCTCCCTTGACCATTTTTGAATCAATTGGTTGTTGTTTCTCAAATGATAAATATGATGGTAAAAATTAGAAACATAATGGAGGGCTTCAACAAAAAATAGATTTTTGGAAACACAGTTTTGTAGTGCCCATGAATTTCGCAGTGAACATGGTTTTATTGTTTGAAATCTACAAATCACATAAGACATGAACAAAACTCTACTCCTCATCATTATATTATGTTGGTTCCATGGTGTTGAATCAACCAACAATTTAAAATCAGGCACTTTTGTAGCGTAATCTATGCAAAACCTTTGTTTCAACTCTTTTGGAGCGATGCGACAGAAGTGATGTGATGTTGCAAAACATTAGGCATTTTTGCAATGACCTTTGAAATTGATTGGATACAAGTCATAAACGTACCAACTTTATTTAAATTATTATATAACCTTATATTTGTAACATAACAAGACCCCTAGGCTTAATAAAACATGATATAATGACCTTAGAGTTATCTTATTGAGGGGACTAAAAGACTTTGTACATGAGATTGAATTGATCACGTGGCTTCAACTAAACCCAAACAAAGGTAAAACAAGAGGTGGAATTGACCCTAGTGCATCTCATGTGCTAACATTTGGCTCCTTCCGAGGGTGGATAACTCCCTGTGAGGCTCCAAGAACCCTTGTAGTTTCAATGCCTCATCCTCTAAAAATGTTTATGATTTATGTCTTTTGAAGCTTCTTCAAATACTTTATGATAAGATAATGATTCTTCATATCTACTGCACATTCACCATAAGAACCAACACTCTAGTCCATTAGGCCTATGAAGTTTTTTGATCTCATTCCAAACCTTTGGAATTGTTTATTACAGAACTCAAAACATTATTCAATACACACTAAAACCGAAACTGAATATTGAAAATATGCTCAAGATATGATCTTATTCATCACACCTACCTACTCTAATTGAACCATAAGTTTCTCAATCAAGTGAAGTAAAAAATCTAGTGAAGCCATGCAATCATTTTTTTCAGTGGTTTAACTTCTTGCATGTCTTTGTTCAAGAATAAAAAGAAAACCGTGCTTAGTGGAAATTCATCTAAAAACTTGGAAACAAATTTAATATTTACAAAATATGAAAAATTAGGCATGCTTACTGACTCCATAGATGCTACAAAAGGATCTTCATAAGCATGCACATTGATTTCATTTTGTATCATCCCTCCCACTACTCTCTTATTTTCATAAAAATGCTCCAATGAAACAAACTTTTGCAAAAATAGCATGGCTACTTGTGACACTAATTCATGATCACCTTCATTTTGAGAATCACAACTGATCGGATGATGAAAAGTTTGACTGCTGAAATCATCCATATAACAAACTACATGGTCATAAAAAACACAAGAATTTTGTTGTTTAATTATAGAGTTGTCAAAATTTTCTAGCGAGTCTATATGACTTTCCATGCACTGAAATCCCTTTTCTTCACTAGTGACCTTAAAATTCTCTTTCAACAACTTAAATGAAGAAAAGCATAAATGAAAAGAATTTCCTTAAGCATACTCACTACTTTGTGCATTTTCAATGTTGTAATTGTGACTTGGAGGATGATTGTTCTCATTAGTTTGATGAAGATGAACATCTCGTGGTAAAAAAAAAATTAGTTGGATGCTCTAGAAAATCAACATCATAATCATCATATCTAGGCAAATAAAAAAGTCTTGAAAATTATGAGCAATAAAATTTGGGACAACAACTTGTTTTTCAAAACACTGATCTATACTCTACCAAAACATCGTCATTGAAAATTTCAAGATAACTCATGTAGAATAATCAATCTCATTCTCATACGCTTGATTCTCTTTGTTTTTTCTTGAAACATCATCTCGAGTCTGATCTGAGAGCTTTCCACATGCTTGAAAATTATCTTTTATCTCCTGAGGATCATTGAACATCTGTTGCAAGGTCGTATACTTTCTCTCCATGAGATAAAGAACTAGATTAGGGTGTTGTTATATTGTATACTGCACCATGGAAACAACTTCAGAAGGTCGAATCTCCAAATCCATACTACAATAAAAACTATGAAAACTTGTATTGAATGTAGAAAAAATTCATTCTCCTCTCTTCTCAAAGCATTAAAATCAGCTAAATATTCATCAAAGGATTTGTTTCCACCCCAATATCTCAAGAATGTACAATGAAAATCATCCCATGAACCAATCGAACAAACTTCTCACCTTTTTTTTATAAATATCATTGGAATTGTTTAAGTTTTTGACTTTTAGTTGGAATTAGAATAGGGCAATATTATTATTGGTAAATTAGCATTTTTATATTGTTTCAATAGTATTTCTCAATGAATAAATTTGTTGAGCACCTTTATACACCAAAAAAAACTGCAAATATGTATACTAAACCACTAAAATCTATCATCCCAACTATTTTTCAAAATTTCTCACCTCTTTTGGAAGGGAAAAAATAAAAATCAAAAAGTAGAATGTTGAGACAAGGCTAGTGGGTGTTGATGTTTGGACAACATCGAGAAGACATTCTCTCAAATTAATAATTTTAATGTGATTATCAATTATTAAAGAATATTATTAATGTAATAGTATATTTATATAAGGTATAAATATATATCATAAATAAATGAGTGTTCCATATATATATATATATATATTATCCAAGGGATGCATCCTTTCATGGATGATCACCATATTTATTTATTTATGAGACTAGAGTAAAGTGTTGGGAGTCTTAAATTTATGAGGTCTTTACAATCTCTATGTATAACATATTTAGGGCTACCTAAATTAATGAAATAATTCCATAAATTATGGTGGGCAGTAATTTCTAGCAAAAATCTCTAATTACCTAAATAAGAGGAATGTCAAATTAATATTTGGGTACTTACTCTATCAATTCTCCAAATATTTATAAGACACAAAATATAATTTAATTATCAAATTGGATCAATTTAATATTACTATAAAAATACACTTGAAAAAACAACAATAGACACATATTTTTTCTCTCTGACACTTGGAAGTGATTAAGGAAGAGACAGAAGTTTATAAGTAGTTGAAGTTTCTAATTAGTTTCTAGAGTCTACTAAAGTAATATCATATATCATTGGAAGTAATTACCACTTGGGGAAAATTGTGTTTGTCTAATTTAACACTAGAAAATCAACATGGTTAGTCATACGACATTGAGTATATGATCAATATGTGTTGGTCATAATAGAATACATATGATTTGAGGGTTCATTGTATATAGTTGTGCACATAATAAATTGATCTCCTATAGGAGATGTTTTTTTTGTTATTGTTTCTTGTTTTGGGCAGGTTAGAGATGATAGCTCTAAGAATGAGCCAATATGATGGTCATTGGAAGAAACATGAAGCAAGACTACCTAGATCTAGAATTGTGCACATCCATGTAATGAAGAATAAGAGGAGGTCATCACATGTAGAGGGAGTAGATGACTCCGAAGACTATGTAGCCTGAGAGTGAGCATAAAGAATCTGACTCGACAGGGAGGGAAATGGATCAAAACAATACTTGCAGATGTTGTTTCAGTATGGGATCATTGTGATCTCATGGTTGAGCAGGGAGCAATCATGTGTAGCACCCAGTACGACTGAGGTTGAATATCTGGCAACATGTGTAGCATGTAAAGAAGCAGTGTGGCTTGAGAAGTTGATGTCTAGGTTATTTGGTCTCAAACTAGAGGCGACCTGCATTTGGTTTGACAACCAGAGTTGCATGAAGTTTTCATAGAATACGATGTTCCATGAGAAGTCAAAGTATATCGAGATCAAATATCCCTATATCATAGATATGGTGGATATGGGAGTAGTCATTCACTTGAGCCTCACTACTCCCATATCCA